>OU342740.1:257680082-257874112 GCA_910589775.1 Avena eriantha
ACTTTTGTAGGAAGGAACACGATACTGCCCATGGAAAAAGTCGACGAGTGGTCATGTCATGTTTAATCAAGTCTGAAAAGCCTACTACTGCTACTACTACGCCACAACGCATGCGTCATCGAGTGCACGGTTGTCGATGACAGCTGTAATTTATTGCCACTTGATTTTAATAAGACATATCCCATTTTTTATGCGGCGGCTCTCAATCTCACTTCCAACTGGGCCCAACCGTAAGAAACTTACACGCGCTAGCCGGAGGCCGAAGAGCTGAGCTCGATGAGACCTAACGTCTCCGCCTTCATCGACCACTCGCAGTCATCAACATATCCCTCTACCTGATCTAGCACAACCCCACAAATCTCGCCGTACAACCACCTACCTTCCCCTCTGCATTTCCACTTTTAACTATCGCCAATTTTAGGGCCATGTCAAACTTCGTACATAGAAATTGTGTATGTGCCCTTTGCATGCGGCTCAATACAGAATTGCCATGCATGGCTCGGGAAAAAAACATGACGTACCGTGCGCGTGTCGCGGTGCACGATGCAGTAGACTGCACGGTGGTGCAACGAAACGTGCCTTTCTTCCATCCACCTTAACTATATAGCCCTCACACCCACTCGCACTCTCGCTCACTCTCCCCATGCAACCCTCTCCACTGTCCCACCAGCATCCGCAAACTCTCGAGAATACCCCGTCCATGCCGGTGATGGCCGAGGAGGATAAGGTGGCCATCGTCGCCTCCTAGGCCACCGGCGAGGAGGCCCCAGTCTCCTCGCCGGCCCCCCTCGACGCATTGAAATCAGCCGTCGTCCCTGTCTAGGCACAAGTTGAGGCCCCCGCCGGTCACAAGCAGATTAAGCACTTCTTGGGCACCTACGATCCAGATAAGTACATCGCTCCACTGAACCCCTATGACACCGGCATCGATGACCCATGGTCGGAGGTAACTAGGGTTTGCTCCCCTCCCCTGGTTCTTCTACCGTTCCCATCGTTGGATGCTAGATCTTGGTTTATGAGGACTCGCTTGTTCACATTTCTATTGCTCGATCTTCTTACATCATCTACTCCCCCATTTTTCTTTCTTCCAATAGGTTTCTGGCAGCGACGTCTACAGCGATGACGAGTCCATTCACACCAAGGCTCGTCAGGTGCTGAGGAGGACGCGGGCCGGCCAGTACGACGCCTTCTTCAGGGGCGGCGACTACAGCTGCCCCTTCCGCAAGGGGATCGCCTACTTCTGGGTGACTCGCGCCGATGGCACCCACTTCAACACCTTCCTGAAGCATGCAGAGGCCACGGGCTCTGGCATCACAAAGGCGGCAAGCGCGAGACCGTGAACATCCATGCCTACATCGCTGAACACCGTGCTCTCGGCATTCACCTCCGAAACCTCCAATCAGGCCATCAAAGAGGGTCGCATGCCTCCAATCAGGCCTAAGGCCCCCAAGATCAAGGGACTGGGCAGCAAGAAGTGGCGGAGGCGCTGTCGCATGAATGGGTTGGATGTGTCCATGAATGTATCTGCATCTGCGGCGGCTGTTGCTGCTAAGCAGCTTCTTTTGATTTCTATATTTTGCTTGTATCCTATTTCTGGCTGAATGCATCGAACCTCATTAAGCAACCTACTTTCTATCGATATATCCTATTTAGCTGCGCATAGATATATCTATATTTGTTTTGTTTTCTGAATGAATGTATTCTGTCTGGTGTGATTTGCTGCTCTAGATTTGCTACCTGATCGGAGGCAAAAAGAGGTCCAAAAGGGAACGAATTATTGAAGATAGAATCTTCTCTAGATTTTCTACCAATTTGGGCAAAATGAAACATATCTGTTTAGCGAGAGAGGAAAAGGGTACTCTTTCAAACTGCCAGTTAACGAGCTACCATCTTGACGAGGCCCCATCTTGATGTCTCCCTCTACAAGAAGGAACACGATGCCATCCATGGAAAAAGTCGTCGAGCTGTCATGTCATGTTTAATCAAGTCTGAAAAGCCTACTACTGCTACTACAACACATGCACAGGGCAACGGGGTCATCGAGTGCACGGTTTCGAAGGGATGCTGCAATTTATTGGCACTTTATTTTAATGACATATCCCATTTTTACGTAGCGCTCTCAATCTCACTTCCAACTGGACCCTACCGCTAGTAACTTCCATGAGTCAAGGGCCCCCGTCGAGTAGATCTAACGTTGCTAGAAATTGGTTCCACGCCACTTGCATGCAGTGGAATCGAGGTCTGCCATGAGCGTGTTTTCAATGCAGCTCTAAAGTGGAGATCGTGGCTGTTTCAAAAAAAAGGGTGGAGATCGTGGTAGCCCCCCGCCCCCCGCCCACCACACGTGTCCACTCGAGGACTACGAACGGTCCGGTGTTTATAACCCCCTCGACTTTCTTCTTCCATGAGCTCGTGTCATTTCCCCTAGTCTGTCTAGTCCCAAGACCCCAATCTACACCTACCGCACGCGCCGAAGCTCCCTCGCTTGCACTACCTCCTTCCCTTGGTGCGCCATGAAGCGTACGCATGGAGACGAGCCATAGGTGAAGCCAGTTGAAGGCGCATCAGCAGATGGCTCGGTCGTCACCAAGCAGGCGGAGGCATCTTCTCCGGGCACGAGCGCCGCTCATCGCCACGCCGTCGAGGGTGCGAGCTCATCCGTCCAGCCAGTAGCCATCGCCGCAGAGCAGCAGGTATTAGCCGTCGCCGCCGAGCAGCAGGTGGCCGACAACGTCGTGGTCGACAACGTCGTGGTGCCAGTGGCAAATCTGGATGGGGGGCAGGCGACATGAGAAGGCAATCCGGTTCTCTACATCAACGACCCCATCGCCATACAAGAAATCTTAGACACAATCACGGAGAATGACGAGTTCGAGGAGGTCCCTGATGAGGAGTCCTGGGTACTACATTGCTAGCTTCTCTAGTCGCATCCGCAGATTTCACTGTTCATACATAGGATTTGCGCAATCCTGTACAGATTCTTTTACTCTTGAAGTAGGGTAGTATATATATGGTTCGATCGGTCGATTGATGCATCTGCCATCTAGTCACAAAACCCCAATCTGCTCATCTGCCATGTAGTTGAGTTTGCTAGTTGAGTGTTGATTTCGATACACAGCATGCCTATAACATTACATTTCTATTCCTTACTAAGCCCAATGTTTCAAATTTTCCCCAAAATAGTGCAATGACATCTGATGGTGTCGGTTTCTTAGGGATGGTTAGTGAACCTGAGGCAGGAATGCACATAAACAATATAGGTTGTGATGTTGGTATTTTGGTTCTCCGACTCCATCGCTAAAAAATGAGGCCCTAATTTTTTCCTCATATGGAACCTATATATATAATCTTTGTATTGTTTCTGATCTATGAATGTGTTTTATGATGCATATGTGTATCCCTGAATATTGTTTTGTACGATTACATTTCAATTTCTTATTGTGGCCAATGATTCAAATTTTCCCCAAAGAGAGGCAGACACATTGGTGTTAGATTTTTTCAGGGACGAGCGAGCGAACCTGGGGCCATGTGCAAGATCAATATAAGCTGTGCAATTGTTACTTGGTTCGCTTATGCCATCTCTGTAGAAACTTATGAGGACGCAATCTTTATTCTACATTCATAGAACTATGATATTTGAATTATCTATTCCATGCATTCATAGTGTATAAGAATTAAATTTTAGTTTGTCACCGAGGGCGATGATTGAAATTTGCCCCAAAAGAGTTCTAGGGGAGACATGTATGATGGTGTCGTGTTTTAGGGATGGGTTGGTGAACCTGAGGCAGCAATGCACACAAACAATATAGGTTGTGCTATTGGTACTTTGGTTCTCCAACTCCATCTCTGAAACAAATTATGAGGCCCTTGATTTATACTCATATGGAACTACATATATGATCCTTGATTTGTTTCTGATCTTTTAATGATTGGTATGATGCATATGTATATGAATGGTTTTGATCATAAGTATTTTTAACATGTACCTGAAGATTAATTGTTTGGTTTTATTTATAATTACAATATTTAGGCTTATTTTCGTACCTGACTATGTATATCCCTGAATATTGTTTTGTACAATTACATTTCAATTTCTTATTGTGGCCAAGGATTCAAATTTTCCCCGAAGAGAGGCAGACAGATTGGTGTCAGATTTTTTCAGGGATGAGTTAGCGAACCTGGGGCCATGTACAAGATCAATATAAGTTGTGCAAGTGTTACTTGGTTCGCTTACGCCATCCCTGTAGAAACTTATGAGGCTGCAATATTTATTCTACATTCATAGAACTATGATATTCGAATTATGCATTCATAGTGTATAAGAATTACATTTTAGTTTGTCACCGAGGCCGATGATTGAAATTTGCCCCAAATGAGTTTAAGGGAAGACACGTATGATGGTGTCGTGTTTTAGGGATGGGTTGGTGAACCTGAGACAGCAATGCACACAAACAATATAGGTTGTGCTGTTGGTACTTTGGTTTGCCAACTCCATCTCTGAAACAAATTATGAGGCCCTAGATTTATTCTCATATGGAACTACATATATGATCCTTGAATTGTTTCTGATCTTTTAATGATTGGTATGATCCAAATGTATATGAATGGTTTTGATCATAAGTATTTTTAACATGTACCTGAAGATCAATTGTTTGGTTTTTTATTTATAATTACAATATTTAGGCTTGTTTTTGTACCTGACTATGTATATCCCTGAATATTGTTTTGTACGATTACATTTCAATTTCTTATTGTGGCCAATGATTCAAATTTGTCCCAAAAGAGAGGCAGACACATTGGTGTCAGATTTTTTCAGGGACGAGTTAGTGAACCTGGGGCGATGTACAAGAACAATATAGGTTGTGCAATTGTTACTTGGTTCACTCACGCCCTTCCTGAATAAACTTAAGAGGCCGTAATCTTTATTCTACATACACTCTGATGCAATTATTTGTCATTGTGTTGAGATGAAATGATATATGAACCGATCAAACTATTGCTGAGATGCTTTATCTTTGATATCCACGGATATATTGTCTTACATATACATGTTGTCAATCTTGAGTTGTAATACAATTCAATCATATGTATGAGTTCTAAGTTATGTTCTTAAAAATCAACATGAGGATGATGATGAAGTGGACGATACAATGTATCCAGGGACAACAAGAGCCGCTACGTACTCAGGCGGTTACGGTGTGGGGTAATTCGTTTCCACCGTAGGGGGAGACTGTTTTGCCCATTCTGTGGCAGAGCAATCAACATGGACCTCGACAGCATGATCCAGCACGCAAAGGGCGTTGACAGAGGCGGAGGTAGACGCCATAGGCCGATTACCTTGGCGCGGCACGCATCCTACGTCAAATTCCTTCGGGAGTATGTCAGGACTGGCCTATATCCCATCGACTAGGCTGTCGCTGCCTCCTGCTGATATGCCCCTGCCCTACTAGGCATCTCCGTGTCCCGGCCTCCTGCTGCCGCCCCTGCTTTTATTTTGTTTTAGTTAATTATTACCTGTGTGGCATGTAAGACAATATATCCGTGGTGTCTCTGGTGAACCTTCTATATTAATCTACTCCTTTATATGGAGTGCCTTAAAATTTCTAGTGTTCAGTTATATTACTGATCATGCTCATGCACACTACAAAATATTTCTAGTGCTCGATTCTATTATAATTGTCAAGGAATACATCAATAAGTTAAATTGGTCGAAATTTTGTATTGAAGTAACTAAATGATCTCACATCGATGGTGGACGTTGGCATCAGCCGAAGACCTTGGAGCGGCACGCAGTCTTCAGCAAATTCCTTGCAGGTTCAACAACGGGTTGCCGCCGCCCAGCTCCGAATTCACTTACAGGTCCAACATGACATAACTTGAGCTACCACAGAGACCTCGGCCATGGTGGCAGAATTGGTGCGGGTACAACCACGGCGACCCTAAGCTCGGATTATAGAGGAGGAAAACAGAACCGAGCATGGTCGACACGGTGACAGATCTCACCGGGAACCAATTCTCGTCCCTGCACCATGCCATCGATGCGTCCATGGTGAGGGCGAGCTCCGACTCGGGATGGGAAGGAGAGCGGGGCCGAGAAGGTTCGTCACGTCCCAGCTCTGCGCCATGTCCGCGACCACAGATTGTCGCTCCGAGGAAGAAGAAGACGCGTAATAGATGCAGGCACCACGCTGCAAGCCTACAGGGAGGAGAGATAGGCCGAGCATGTTCGCCCATGTCCGAGCTCCGCACCATGGCTGCGATGCCCCACAGATTGCCGCTTTGGGGAAGAAAAAGACGCGTAATGGATGCAGGCGCCAACGCTGCAAGCCTAATTGGCACCTAAGCGACGGGAGTGACATAACAGCGAGAACTGACAGGGGGGCCCAACTTGACGGCCGTTAGCCTGATTTTTTGTATTGAAACATAAAGTTGAATTCGTGCTGAAAAAGACCCTCTGAGTATTTGGCACACCAATTGTAGTCATCCCGGCTAATTTCAGGGAACTTGGGTACCGCATTGCCCGGACACCCCAACTTTCAGGCCGCAAAATGATATTCTCCTCCTAGCCTTTATATAGATAGGCTAGGTCTCGGGTAGCAGGTCGAGTCGGTTACAGATTAGGGTTTTCCCCTTGAACTTTCTATCTTAAGCTTCTTCTTGTTTCGCAAGTAATCGAGAGTCCGTGGGCACTCAAATTCCTTATTGGGCCTTGGCAACATTGTGGGCTTCCGCCGTATCTGGACCGTATATGCCACACTCGAGTACCTGTAAGGTATACCCATGTCAGTAGCCCCCGAGTGTGCGGTGGAATCGTAGACTCGATTGGAGACTTTATGAAGCCTTTTCGAGTGCATGGCTGAGCATTTATTCGAGTGTTCTGTTTATGTGATAGGGATTGTTGATATACGTGCCTAATTTAGCCGATGTATCGGTATTAGTTAACTGCCTTAGGGAAAAACAACGCAATCTACTCAAACTCGAGTCCCTGGACTCGAATTCAGAAAAGTGCTGGCGTAATTCGACTCAGGCCGTGGAGGTCTTACATGAGTCGAATTCCAATGTATATGTGTGAGCACTCGACGTGTCCGTCAAGGCATGTTCATCGCACCTGTAGGTATGGATATATTTCCAGTAGTGCGCAGCGGATGCGTTGCCAGGCCTTATTCTGGTCTTATCTTCACGCTGTAAGCGCGACATCCAAATTTTCTTAATCGTAGAGATGATTCGGGTGGCCCAGGAGACGTAGTCCCTTTGTAGGGAAAATATGAGGTGGAGTTTCCGTAGAATTCAAGTGTGGATGTTATCAACAGATAGTACGATGTACACGGAGAAATAATCATAGGGTGCGTGACCAGTTCTCCCTATGGGAGTAGCCCCCGAGTGTCTATTCGAGCCGTAGACTCGAGTGGGGACTAAAAATTATTTGCGACTACTGTCGTCTTTTGTAGCTTGTTTCAATCGAATATGCTTTTAGTGCTCCCTATAGGAGTAACCCGCAGTCCATAATTGAATCGATAATTCGAGTGGAGGGTTTGTCTTGAATGTTTATAAACCTGCATAAAAAATTCTTTCAGGTGCACGGCCAGCGCTCCTGTTAGGAGTAGCCCCCGAGTGCTTGGTTGAGTTGAAGCCTCGAGCAAGGACTAAAGTAGTCGAAATCTTCTACTGCTAGAGTTGATGACGTTAGTGCTGACGATGTGATGACCTCAGTTGCCTGCGTGAGCGGCTTTGACGGGACGTGACGAGCAGTGGGTCCCACTTTCTGACTTTGATTTTACCGGGCATGCGTAATCTTTTGTTTTAACTACGTCTCCTCGATTTCCGCATGTAATGGGAGTAGTGGGGGACGGTTCGTGGTTCAGCTTCGCCATGTGTCGATGGCGATGTGCGCCACACGTGTAGTAGGGTTTCTGCTGGCTGTTGGATGGAGTCCACGAGGTGGTTAAGTAGCAGGGCAACTGCGGTAATTTCCCCCACCTGTATTCTTTGCTCGTGCCTCCGTCGCCATTGTTGCTGCTCTCTACTTCCTTGCACACTTCCTCTTCGCGGCACTGGACCATCTCCATGTCTTCCCCAGTTACTTTCTCTGTTCACACCACCATCGGAAAATGGGCAAGAAGAAGGGAGGCGTCGCCGCTGTATCCGTGGCCGCCATTGCCGCCACCAAGAAGAAGTGTGGTACCACCACTGTGGGCACCAGCGCCATCGGTGCTAGGAAGAAGAAGGGTGCGGGTACCCGCGTCACCAATGGCGCGTGGCGAGCGACCATCATAAAATCTTCTGAATTGTATCTTTATCATCAAGATGGAGTTCTTCCACCCTCGGAAGATGACTCGCGAGTGCCCGGTGATGAGGTAATCCCTTGTCCTCTGCCGGGTTTCTAGGTGATGTTCCTTGCGTTCATCATTCAAGGTCTTTCTCTTCTCCTGCATCCTTTCTTCAGGGGCCTCCTTTGTTTCTATGGGCTCCAGCTACACTAGCTATCCCCAAATTCTATTCTCCACGTCTCCTGCCTTATTACGCTTTGCGAGTGCTGGCTCGGAATCGAGCCACACTTTGGCCTCTTCAAGAGGCTTTTTAAGCTTAAACGACAGTCGACGTCCAGTTCAGTAGTCTACAACGTAGGAGGCTGTGGGATCCACGTCGACTCCTCTGTCACCTATTTTGCCATCAAGCTCACCGCACCCGTACAAGGGTGGAGAGACAAGTGGTTTTATATCTGCAACCAGAAGGACGACGAAGAACATTACGGACTCGCGCCCTTTGATCCCACGGTGACTTGCAAGAGGAGGCGCTCCTGGAAGAACATCGTGAAGCCTGGCGAGTCCGAGGAAATGGAGGTGATGTATAAGCGTGTCTGTGACCTCAAAAGCCGCATAGGAAAATAAGAGGGTGGCGCTGCTCTCATTTGCACATGGTTGTGCCGCTGCGTCCAGCCTCAGCAGGCCAAAGTGCACCCTATGTAATGCTGGACCGGCGCTGACGATGTCACTCGCGTATCTGCCGAGGGCATTTCTACGGGTGAGGTGGATAGGAGGGTGCGATTGATGACTAAGTACATCACCAAGGAGGTTCTCCCAGGCGAACCAGTCGTGCCTCCTTTTGACGCATCTAACCCTCCTCCTGAGGTAGAACTATACTATGAAGTAGTTTTCTTTTTCGACTGCCATTATGATGCTTGATATATAATGATGTATCTTCTGATTGCAGGACTAGAAGGTGTCTTCCAACTTGCCCCCTCGTCCTGAAGGGGTTATCCCTCGCGAAGTGGATGAAGAGGACGAGTCGGAATCGACCGTCCCAATTGAAGAAAAGGAGGGAGCCCCCGAGTCCAGCGGCTAGGTGATGACCCACAAGTATAGGGGGTGTATCGCAGTATTTTCGATAAGTAAGAGTGTCAAACCCAACAAGGAGTAGAAGGTGCTGGATAGTGGTATGGATCAGGAATTCTCTACAAATACTTAGCAAACGGATTTTAGGGTTTTTTGATAAAGCAAGTAAACAAAGTACGAGTAAATAAAAGACAGTAGGAATAAATGCAGCAAGTGGCCCAATCCTTTTTGCAGCAAAGGACAAGCTAGTTGTATTACTTAAAATGACCAAACGTTCTCGAGGACTCATGGGAAGACTGTCAAGTGCTTTCGCTTCATATAGTTGATTAATCTTCTCTAGCTTGCTAAGTGTTGTGTGGGTGAACCTGTGCTAATGTACCGACCTTCCTAGGACTAATACATACTTGTGATTATACCCCTTGCAAACATCCGTAAGTACAAGAAAGTAATTAAGGTAGAAACCTAACAACAACTTTAAACTCTAAGACCCTTACGTCCCTTGTGCAATGGTTTCCTAACGGGGGTTCAGGTTTCTGTCACTCCGGCAACCCCTACGATTAGTAGCCAAATACACAATGCATTCCCCTAGGCCCATATAGGTGAAGTGTCATGTAGTCGACGTTCACATGACACCACTAGAAGAAGTACACCACAACTTAAATATCAAACCATTGAATCTTTCTCAACACAACTCCACTACTAACAACATGACTTATCCCATGTCCTCAAGAACAAAACGAACTACTCACAAGGCATCATATGGATCATGATCAGAGATGGAATAATGATGTATAACAATCTGAACATAAACAATAATTCAATGGTTCACTCAATAGCATCAACTACAAAGAGTAATCAACACCGGGAAAGTTTCCCCTATGAACTAATGCAAGATTCAACTCAATTGTTACAACAATATGGAGATGGTGATGAGGGTGCTGATGATGATGATGGTGATGATGATGATGATCCCGATGAAGTCCAGCTTGATGGTGGTGTTGATGGCGACGATCTCCCCTCTCTGGGAAGGAATTCCCCTCACAGAAATCTGTCTGCCGAAGAGATCTTTCTCTCTCGGTGTTTTCCACCCCGCAGAGGCGGCGGAATCTTTCTGTGGTCCCTCCCCGAGTCTTAGGGTTTCGGGAGGATGATATACGCTAGAGGGGAGAGCCTGGAGTGGGCCAGGGCGGCCACACCACCTGCTGGCGCGGCCTAGGGCTGCCCGCGCCAGGGGTGGTGTGGGCCCCCTGTGGCCCATCTCTAGCCCCCCTTCTAGCTTCCTTCGTCTTCTGGAAAAATAGGATTTCCGTATATTTTCCTGGATTTTCTGATCTTCGCGAATTTTGCCTCCAAACAGCACCTTTTCTATCAGAATCCTGACTGCAGCGATCCATGCTCCAAAAGTCAGCAACCATGCAAAAACTGATGAAATAACATAAGTATCACCTCTCAATATGAAATATATCAATGAATAATAGTGAATTATGACATAGAATAGTGATGCAAAATTGACGTATCACTAGGACACTCGCAAGCGTTCCAGCAGCGAGGATTCTGACACTACTTCCCCGAGAACACCGGAAGGTCCTTCTGCTGCTGCAGAGGAGCCAATCCCTACTGTTCCTGTGTGCGCCATGGCTCCTCCTGCCTGGAAGAAGCTGTGACTTTCAAAGGAGTCGTCGGAGGAATCCTTCGACCTTGATAATTTTAACTAGTGAGTATTGTCTTCACAAATGCGTCTTGCTTTCTTTTGGAGTTTGCTTTTTCTGAAATTCTTGTTGGATGTATTTTGCAGCGAAGCGGCATCATCATCTTCTGACGACGTCCAATTTGTTAAAGAGTCCGGGGTCACAGACTCCAAGGCCAAGGAGGTGGCCGAACGATCTTCTTCTAGTCTAGTGGGGGCCCACTCCGGGCACAATTCTTCGAGTTCCCCGCATGCTGGGGAACACCAGATGGTTGCCCGGACGACTGCACGGTAGTCATCTTCGAAGTCCCTGGAGGCTCACGCGAGCGCCCTTTTTACTGTTGTGGCAGTCTAATTTGTACCTTGTGCTACCGCTAAAGCTTTGTTTTCCTTTTGCTAATGTTATGTTGTTGTGCTAACACTTTGTGTATGCAGATGCCAGCAGCCTGAGCTTTGACGCCCAGTCTCTACGTCGCGCGGATGCATTGGCGGGTACCATCGCTGCAATCGAAGACCGCAGTATTTCTCTCCAGGAGACGCCGGGGAAAGCCAAGGATGTGCTCAGTTGCATCCGCGAGGATTTAACTCCTAAGGTCGGGCTGACTAACAACCTTGAAGACCTAGTTGAATCCCTCGCTGTAGGTATTCCCGCGGAATTCAAGAACTCACAGCGGTCCGTCGGTGCCACCATGGCACTTGCGATGGTGCAAGCCCATGGCATGGAGATGGATCCCGCCGCTATTTCCGAGGCGATGCCTATCGACGCCGGAGGCCAGCAAGTAGCGTTTGCTCCCTTCACTGGTAGTTGCGCAAAATATGGTCCTCAACTTATCGAGACAGTCGCCAAGTATTTCGTGGAGCGGCGGCGAGTGAAGGCGGCGAAGTCCACGGCATCTAGGGCTACCACCGGCAAGTCCGTGGCATCGGAGACTACCACGGATGTGATGAAGCCCCTGAAGCCAAAGTCGAAGTCGAAGAAGCAAAATGCTCCTTAGTCTGCATGTGTAATAGTTGTAGTGTTTAACCTTTTGTTGGAACAATGCTTTTGTGGGAGTGTCCCTATCGAGACTTTGTTGTGCTTGAATGCATTTATGCCTTTATCAATTTATTCTTAGCCCCTCATTTGCTCTTAATTTATTTGTGATAGGGTATGTCGAGTGGTCCTCATGACTCTCCTCCCACCGATGAAACCACGATGCAGCCACGCTCAAAGGTGGAGGAGTTGTCGTTGCTTTCGCGACTGCACAATCACATTAAGCAATTGGAGCATGAGTTGCCCATACTTTACGGTTATGCAGATCTATGGAAGTCGAAGGTGGAGAAGGCCACCGCCCATGAGAAGTATCTCTTGGAGGAAGTGGCATAGCTGAATGAGCAGTTCAAATGTTAGCTTTCTGCCCTCTCATCTTTTCTTTTAGTCAGTCGCGGCGATGCCTTGTCTTCACACTTTGCCATTTTGCTTGGTGTAGTTGTCAGTGCTCGTCATCCACATGATGAGAAGGACCGGGTTGCCATTCGAATGAATGACCTAACCCAGGAGCAACTGCAGGCGAGTGGGTACTTTTGGGTGGACCATGATTGTGTGATCGCGCTTGGGACCCTGCAGGATCGTGCTTCTCGAGTACTTCATTTTTTGAAGAAGGCGTAGTTGTGCCTTAGGCATATTTATCAAACGATATTTCCACTGAACGCCATCCCGTCAAGCCTGTTGGCTCTTCTAGCAAAGTTCCAAGATTTGAGTGCGGTTAGCGAGTGCGTGCGGCAGTAGTTAGTAGCTGGTGCTAAGGCTGCGTTGTCGCTGGTGTGACTGCATAGGCCATATGTAGATGTTGCGTCTGTTGCAGCTGGGCCGCCGCCTCCGCCAGAAGGTATGACCTGGAACATGGTTCCGCACTATCAAGCGGTTGATCGGCCAGCAGAGGACATTGTCGATTTCTTCGAGGAGCAGACAAACATTCTTATTTTGCAGCAGTAGCATGTTTTGTATCCTGCACATAATTGTATAAGTGTTGTAAAGTTCGTATGAATATGTTGGATGTAATTAATACTCATTGATATGTGAAGAGCTTGCTAGCTTTTATTTTTTGCGAGTGAATTGTACTCTGTTGTTCCTTTTCGTTAGCCTGACTTATGTTTATCTCAGCACCTTGCCAACCTATCAGGTGCATTGCAACTGGGTTGGTATTTATCAAGGGTTCGATTGATGTTGTGTTAGCTACTCAGGATACTGCGCTTTGTTCGTAGAACAGAAGTATAAAGGGTGGCGCAACCCCCCGAGTGATAAAATTGCAAGAAAATAAGGAAAACACAAAGTTTTGGGGCACTTAGCTTTATTTATTCGTGAAATAGTACGAGGTACAATGTGTGGCTAAGTAGCCAGGCTGGATAGCCCTATTTGTAATGTAAAAACGACTAGGGGTAGAAACGACACAGCTGCGCGACGTTCCAGGGGTTGGAGTATGCGACTCCTGTCTCGAAATCTTTAAGGCGATAGGCGCCACCTGGGATTACTTATGTAATCACGTACGATCCTTCCCAAGGGGACTCGAGCTTGAGATTCCCTTGTTGCTTCAGTCGCAGGACCAGGTCTCCTTCGACGAAGTATCTGGGGCGTAGCCTTCTACTGTGGTAGTTGTAGAGACTTTGCATGTAGATCGTTGATCTCTCCGCTGCGATTTCTCGTGCCTCATCAAGGAGGTCGACAGAATCTTCGAGTGCAAGAGTTGACTCTTGCTCGCTATAAGCAACCACCCATGGGGCTTTGTAGCGTACTTCTGCGGGTAGCACCGCTTCAGCACCGTGCACCATGAAGCACGGGGTGTATCTCGTGGCGCTGTTTGGAGTTGTGCGCAAGCTCCAAAGTACGGATTGCAGCTCGTCTGGCCAGCAAACAATGGCTTGCTCGAGTGGTCAGAGGAGTCGTTTCTTGATTCCACCACAAACGAGGCCGTTGGCCTTTACGACTTGACCATTGGTCTGCGGGTGAGCCACCGAGGCGTAGCTTATGTTGATTCCCAGGTTTTCGCAGAATTCCTGGAACTCCTTAGAGGTGAAGTTCATCCCATTGTCCGTGATGATGTTATGTGGCACTCCAAAGCGGTAGACAATGGACTCGAAGAACTTGACAGCGCTGGACCCTGATTGATTTGTCACCGGCATGGCCGCGGTCCACTTGGTGAATTTGTCGACTGCAACCAGGAGGTAGACGTAACCTCCTAGCGAGGATTTCAGGAGCTTGCCGACCATGTCGAGTCCCCATTGCGCGAAGGGCCAAGTCAATGGTATTGGCCGGAGTTCCGCGCCAGGTGCGTGGGGTTTGTCTACGAATCGCTGGCAGGCGTTGTAGCATTCCAATTATCTAACAATTGCAATGCTACTAGCCTAGTCTATATATATGCTACTTCCTACATATAATTGTTGCATCATAATGATATCATGCTCATGTCATCATGCCACCTTGCATTTGAGCATCATATAAAACCCCTTTTTATTTTGGTTCTTCTCTCATATGCATTTGTATCATTTGTATTTGCATTTTGATATATTATATTTGGTTCTTGATAAATGCTTGATGCCCAAGTTGAGTTGGGGGCATATCTTTTATTCAACTCCACCACCTTTCTTGTCACCACCTTATAATTCCACCATCCTAATTACCCATGGGCTTTTATTTATTTTTGGCATTTAATCTAGCTCATGTGGGTTAGTGTGGATCCAATTCCTTTTTATTTTGTTTGGCCTTTATTCCACATTTTGGTAATGCCTGGGAATCATGCCATGTGATATTATTATTGTTTTCACAAAATAAAACATGGCACTTAATGCCCATGCATGGGCCATGCAAATTACCACCATCCTCTTCTTCTGGGATTTGCTTGTATTTTTGGAAGTGTGGCATGGTCCTTGAGATTCCATTCAAAGTGGCCATGCTTTTTCTTTCACCATCATACCATGCCCTCTCTCCTTATCCATCATCTTTCTAGACATGGTCTTGGTGGAATCATTCTCACATTAACCACCATCTCCTCCATCTCATGCTTTACTCATGTTGGCTCATCACAAAACCCTCTCACCTTTTTCCCTCTTCTCACTCTCCATTCCACTACCCCATGCTTGTGGGATCTTGGGACTCATACTCTAAAAACTCTAACTCCCCTCTCTAATCTACATACCTACCTCTCTCTTTATTTTTCTCTCAAACCCTAACAACTTTCTCTTTCTTTCCTACCACCCTCATCTAGATCAGTCATGCATGGATGTGTTTATGCTTGATAAACCCAAAAGCTTTACTCCCACTCTCCTTAGCCCTCACAAGCAAAACCACCTAGGTGCTTGATCATGTCATGCTTAGGCATCATCTAAAAACCTTAACCTCACCTTCTCTTCATGTCTCACCTCCTCAAGCCGAGCCCCATCTCCCTAGCTGCTCTCTCACCTCTCCCACGCTGCCAGCAGGTCCCACCTAGCCCCTCTCTAACCCTAACCCAAGCTATCCCCTCCTAGCTAAGTAGAGAGAGGAAAGGAGAGAGAGAACCCTACCCTACCGATCTCTTCCTCCTTCTCCTCACCTAACCAGCCAACCCTCCCCATGTGCCTCCACCCTCTTCCCTGTCGTCACCTTCCCCTTAGCTCCAGATCCCCACAGCCCCTTCTTCTTCTTCTTCACGTGGACGAGGCCATGCCCAAACCCTATCCCGAGCTCGGCCACCCACTCCCTCTGCTGATCTGCTGCACCCCAGGCCAGCCAAGCCCGCCGGAAGGTTGCCCGACTTCGGTGTCATCGATCCGCACGGTTGAGGTGGCCAGTAGCCCGCCGGAGCCTCGCCGTCGCCGCCGTGTCCGTGAGGTGGCCGAAGAACCAGACCGCCAGCACCGCGACCGTACCCCGCCACCCCTGTTGCCACGGCTTCGCGGGCGCACTCACGTGAGCATCTTCTTCCTCCCGGACATCTTCTTTTCCTCTCTAGCTCGCCGAAACGCCGCCGCGCTCCGCCGAGCATCCTCCGTGCACCACCGCACGCCGCGCAGCAGCAGCAGCAGCCGAACGACAGAATAGCAGGAAACCCCGCGCGCACCCTCTGTTCTCTGGCAGATCCCGGTCGCTGTGGTCCACCTCCGTGTGTAATTGCTAAACAAAAGTGGTAGCCCGCACCGCCCTCTTCATTTTTCCTCTTTACGGCACGACAAAACTCGCCGCCATTTAGCCGCAGTCCTGGCCGCAACGCGCGCAGTTTCTCTGCTGACGACGGACAACCATCAGTCCGACGTCGACGCTGCTTTTGCAGAAAAGCCCTTGAGCTTTTTCCCGCCTTCACCCGCGCTCCTCCGAGCCCTCCGGTCAGCCGCTGCGCCGGTTTACAAAAAGGCACTGCTACTTCCGCTTTTTCCTGCCCGCGCAGACCCGGATCGCCCACGTGTCGCCAACCGCCTGGCCGCGCGCGCGAGTGGCCCCGCACTTGGCCGGGCCCGTCTGTCGATCGCTGCGGGTAAACTCCCCGTGGGTGAGAAAAGCTGGCCAAACCGCTGCGCCCCCCTGTGCTGAGTCAGCGCCGGCCCCACGTGTCTATGGCGGTGGCTAACTCTCCCTGGGTATAAAAAGTATTTGTTCGACTCTGTTTTAATAAAACAAATCGAGGAATGTTTTAAATTTCAAATTCAAACCAGTTTTTAAATAACCTTTAAATTATAAATCCAAACCATACATATAATATATGTTTTTGAACCAGAAAAATGTGAGGAATTCAAATATGCTATTCAAAATATTATTTGAGCACTTTAAATTTTCGAGTTGATTAAAATTACAAATAAATGCCCTTTTCTTAATAAATTAATAACTTTAATTCTATAACTCCAAATTTGGCAAATAATATGTCTAAATCGATCAGCGTGACGAGCCCGTTCTATCTATGCAGTCCGTGTTCTGAATTGAAGCATGCATCATGTCACTATTAAAAATCTGAACTGTTTATGGCAATAAAATTTGACTAAATAAATCATAAAATGCTTTATTCTTGTACCTCACACCTCACCATGCCATGCTACTTTAATGCCATGTAAATTGTGCATCATTCATCATGGCATGCTCGTTTGCTTGTCGCATTTTAATTCATATGCTTGTGCACTTTATTTATGTTGGCCCTTGTTTGTTTGGTTCTTCGTCGAATAGACGCCCAGCAGGAGAATTACCAGGAATCACAGGAGTACTACCCAGATCCATCTCTCGCTTCAACAGAGCTGCCAGGCAACCACTACCACATGCTTGCATACATATAGTACCTATTGCCTCTATTTTATTCTTGCATCATCGAGTCGCGATTGCATTAAACTGAATCCCAAGTACTACATTGCCTTTATTTTTAAACCCCACCGAAGCTTGTTCCTCCATCCCATGAGCCATTACTACAGGAGTTGTTTGAGCCATGCGAGTCGTAGAAAAGTATGTGTAGGGTATGTGAGTGTCTGATGAATAACGAGGTACCTAAACAACTTAAACTGAGTAGTAATGGGATAACTAATGAAAGAGGCACCGGTGAGCAATATCCGCCATTTGGTTTTTCATGCTCACTTGTGTCCCGTAGGACCCCGAGTACTTGATTCCTGTTCCTTGACTATTCGCACTATCCACATCCGGGAGGCCTTATGGACCCTCCTGAGCCAGAGCTTGATTCATTCTTATTTCTTGGGGCCACAAAGTAGTTTGGGGCTTTATTACTATCCAGTACTTATGCCATGTTACTGTTTTATTAAGATTGTGCGAGGAGCACCTGTACTGTTTAAGAATTGCGGAGTGTTTTCGCGGTATCGACAAGCCCAGTCACATTTTCGGGTTCCCAGTCGTTAACAACCATTGGCGCAAACCTTGGGTCCGTCTCGGAGCCGGCCAACTTCCTTGCGGGTAGCTTAATGGGGTGGCCCCCTGAAATATTTCTGAATCCTGTGATTGCTTTGTCGTGAATGCCTCATTGGGTTTTGAGTTGGTTCTTCCGAGGTTGATCGAGTGTGTGTTGCTATTCGTGCACCCCTACAGGATAAATCTTTCTGAAAGCCGTGTCCGCGGTTATGGACGACTTGGAGCACAGTTTCTTGATCATAGACAAGTATAACTAAAGTACCGCTTTTAATTTGACCAAGTACTTGACTAGTAAATAGTGCAACACTCATGGAATGGTTAATAAAACTGCCAACGGGTGATGGGGTCATTCGTCCGCTTCCTCGTTGGTAAGCGAGGAGGAGGATGGATCTGTTAAGTATACTGTTATAACTGTTGTTCTTAATTCACGGACATCCGTCTATCATTGGTTAGGCAGATGGTTAGCGAGTATCTATAGAATTGCTAGACTTTATCTTTTGCTGCAATTGCGTCACCCCAGGTTGTGTCCCTTTAGTGGCATAAAGACTTGCTGAGTACCCCTAGGGTCTCACACGATAAATTTTTGATTCAGATGAACAGGTGTACTCGCAAGATGGATACTGGGTGGAGGAGACAGATGATGTTGGCAACGATCACTCGGTGTAGAGATTCCGGGAATAGGGATCCGTGAGATCTATGGGCGGGATGTGTTTATTTATGTGGCATCTTATGCCGATTTGCTTCTCATCCGTACTCGGATCTTGTTTTCTGCTTCCGCCTGATACTCTGATGTTTGTTGTATGAGGAGCTATCCTAAATTATTATCTCTATCTAGGATATTTGAATCTTGCCGTATGGCGTTGCAATATTTCTATTTCTTTTAGATGGAATGGCTCTGAGGACTGTTGTATGTGGCTTGCATACATACTCATTTGTGTATGTAGTTGATCCCTTCGCCTGCCGATTACGCCGCTCGTTCTTGTCCCGATGTTCTGAAAGTGGTTAGGATGGCCGAAAGGTCTACCGTGAGTGGCCCTGGGCCCCACCGTACTATTTTCAGCACTTTCGATCATCCAGGCATGTAACTAAGAGCGTAATTCACCGAGGTAGTTACAATTGGTATCAGAGCCATCCCGCCCTTCAGGGTCTCAGCCAAATGGTCGTTGTCAGTCTAGCAAATATTTTTGGTAGCTAGGTATACTAGGGAAAAAAAAGGTGAGAGTAGGACTGCTTCCATTTTTCTTCTTACCCACTCACCCACCCTTTTTCTGGTAAGGAAGTGTAACGTTTTCAATCCTCTTCTAAAAATTCAAACTAGGATCCATGTGTTCTGGGTTCCATAGTACCATAGGTTGTGTGTGTGTGTGCGGATTCCTTGTCTATCTGTTGCATCCAAATGTTATCTCTATCTACCTCTTGGTTATCAACTGTGGGTACACTCCATACCGACAGGCTTTTGTAAACCGACGCGATCTATCCGACTCTTTGTTAACTGGCGCAATCTTGTTAAGGGTGTTCTTCTTTCCAGCATGCTTTCACAGAATGTGGAGTTGCTATTCTCTACCTGATAAGTGGTTTTGCGTAGCTATTGGTATTTTAATGCCGAAAAATGCAGAAATTTTTTCTTTGATACATCTGTGTTTCCACACTCCTCTTCAGTCGTGTGTGAAACATTATCTTTCTTCCTTTTATCGACATGTTCATGCTAACTCATTCTTTTGTCACCGGCGCTTAATCCTGGAGTTTTACTTCATCTTCAAATTCCTTTGGGCTAATTACATAACAAGTGTCGATCCGATGCTGGTGATTGTAATTTGGTTCTCGGCATAGCTATATGACACTTATCATGAGTGGAATATGGAAAAATGCTATCAACACTATCCTCCAAATGGTGGCGGTTATCTCCTGTGATTTTGAGTTATACCGTGACCATATCTTTAGCATATTCAAGTATCTTTGGCTATCCGGAGTTTTCTCAAGGCACTACGGTGGTATATCATCTGTTTATCAGGCTTCCCATCTTTTTGAATTCCATATCCGCAAAAGTCTCTTTGATACGAGGGAATTGCATCTTTTCGTCTTTGATAGCTTTGCTTAAGGTATGAGCTATCATAGTTTCTTTAGCCAAGATCTCTTTATCTTTGTAACCGGTGATTCGATTGACAATGTGAACCAGGCGGCACGTCTTTTTCTTCCAAAGGACTAGATAATCTATTCAGCCAGTGCATCTCTTTCAACGTGAATCCTTCCTTGTAATGTTGATCTTTCAAAGAGCGTTGATCTCAGGAAGTGTTTCGAGCATTTGTTCGTTTCTCTCGCCTCTTCAACTTGGTATTCTGGGAATATCTTGTTAGTCTATGGTGGTATATCTGGATGATATGCTTGCCTATTCTATATCAATGGAAGAACATGGAAGATCATCAGTGTTTTCTTCTCTCAAGCTTCGTGAACACCGCCTGTGTGCAAAGTTCTCAAAGTGTGAATTCTAGCTTCTTGAAGTCACCTATCTCGACCACGTCTTTCTGCTAAATACATCGCTTCAATTCTGGAATCAGCAAGCCCATTGTTAATTCCATCCTCCATCTTCAATCAAACCCGGAGTTTTTCCTTGCTGGCGAGTTATCATCGTCGTTCCGCTGAAGATTTCCTCAAGACTGCTAAATCTCTCTCAATCATTTCAAGAAGAACATGGAGTTCTTTACACCTCTGTCTCGTTAAGTAATCTTTTGAAACCCTCTCGTTCTATCATCTATGCTCAATCCACCGGAGGCCATGAAGACGTTTCAGATCTTTTGTAATCCTTTTGTTCAAGTGGTGCTATGTTTTTCTTTATCTGTGGAATCTTGCAGTTGTCTCCGTGATCTTCCTTCATATCTTTCTGGTGGCATGTTACTTCTGTTATGACGACAACATCATCACCCTTATCTATCTTGGATCTGGCGAATCGCTTGCATCAATCTCTCTTCTTGTCAATACCTTCAGTCTATTTACTAGTTGGGTTGCATGATTTTCTTATTCATGTACGGGGTAATGCTTTGAGTGCGGGATGGAGTAGCTACCATACCACTACTCTTATCATTCGCTCTTGTACATTGAATTGGTGAATTGATGTGATTTCACTCATTCCACAGAAGTTAGAAGCGACCTTTATCCCTCGATACTTTTACTTCCGTCCTTGTTTTCTGGAGTGCTCTCTCGAAGAAAGTATTCAATAATCTCTTGTTGGTGATCTCGTCTTTTCTACACGGAGCAAAAAATTTAATTATCTGGTGGGAACAAACGCAAACTCTTTTCTGTCCTCGTCTTTCTACCGGTGCTCGACATTCCCAAACAAGATGGAAGCAAACTATCTCTCTCTTTGTTTCATCAATTCTTTTTCTGTGGTACAGCCAATTATGGTTGATGACATTAATCGCAAATTGTCCCACATTCCACTTCTTCTAAGGATTCTATCATAAACTAGCATTCCCTTTTCTCTTGAAGTGATATCCGCGCACCTCAATTACGTAATCCTTTGGTCCTTACCGGCGCAAGAAGAACCTAATCCGACAATGGCTAACTAAATTTTTCCGTTGATATCAAGGAACTCTATTGTTTGAAGGCGATATTGTTTCCGAACCTTCTTTTTCTCAAATCCGAGAGAAGATACAATGCTATTTTCATAGTGGTTTCTAACTTCTCCAAAGTAGCTCTTTCTTCCGGCGAGGCAAAGATTCATCTTTGCTTGCAGCTGGTGATCTCCAATTCTAACGATGTGTCTTTTCTTCTACATAATTCCTCCTAATTCTTTCACAAGTGATTCTATTCTTTTTCCTTGTTTTTCGAAAACCGGAGACATGTTCATCATACCCTTCTTGCCTCACGACAATCCTTCAATTCTTCTAACCCTGTGTGTCTCAAGCAAACGCAAGGCTCGCAACAAGTCTAGCAAGTTTTGCAAGGTGTAAGGGGCGCACCATTCCGTGTTTCATCAACTTGGGAACGTGAGGGTCACCTTCGTTCCGAACACCCGCCTCTCCTTGTGTTGGTTTATTTTTCCTAGGAATCTCGGGGCGAGATTCTTGTTTAGTGGGGGAGAGTTGTAGCATCCCAATTGTCTAACAATTGCAATGCTACTAGCCTAGTCTATATATATGCTACTTCCTACATATAATTGTTGCATCATAATGATATCATGCTCATGTCATCATGCCACCTTGCATTTGAGCATCATATAAAACCCCTTTTTATTTTGGTTCTTCTCTCATATGCATTTGTATCACTTGTATTTGCATTTTGATATATTATATTTGGTTCTTGATAAATGCTTGATGCCCAAGTTGAGTTGGGGGCATATCTTTTATTCAACTCCACCACCTTTCTTGTCACCACCTTATAATTCCACCATCCTAATTACCCATGGGCTTTTATTTATTTTTGGCATTTAATCTAGCTCATGTGGATTAGTGTGGATCCAATTCCTTTTTCTTTTGCTTGGCCTTTATTCCACATTTTGGTAATGCCTGGGAATCATGCCATGTGATATTATAATTGTTTTCACAAAATAAAACATGGCACTTAATGCCCATGCATGGGGCATGCAAATTACCACCATCCTCTTCTGCTGGGATTTGCTTGTATTTTTGGAAGTGTGGCATGGTCCTTGAGATTCAATTCAAAGTAGCCATGCTTTTGCTTTCACCATCATACCATGCCCTCTCTCCTTATCCATCATCTTTCTAGAGATGATCTTGGTGGAATCATTCTCACATTAACCACCATATCCTCCATCTCATGCTTTACTCATGTTGGCTCATCACAAAACCCTCTCACCTTTTTCCTTCTTCTCACTCTCCATTCCACTACCCCATGCTTGTGGGATCTTGGGACTCATACTCTAAAAACTCTAACTCCCCTCTCTAATCTACCTACCTACCTCTCTCTTTATTTTTCTCTCAAACCCTAACAACTTTCTCTTTCTTTCCTACCACCCTCATCTAGATCAGTCATGCATGGATGTGTTTATGCTTGATAAACCCAAAAGCTTTACTCCCACTCTCCTTAGCCCTCACAAGCAAAACCACCTAGGTGCTTGATAATGTCATGCTTAGGCATCATCTAAAAACCTTAACCTCACCTTCTCTTCATGTCTCACCTCCCCAAGCCGAGCCCCATCTCCCTAGCTGCTCTCTCACCTCTCCCTCGCTGCCAGCAGGTCCCACCTAGCCCCTCTCTAACCCTAACCCGAGCTACCCCCCTCCTAGCTAAGTAGAGAGAGGAAAGGAGAGAGAGAGAACCCTACCCTACCGATCTCTTCCTCCTTCTCCTTACCTAACCAGCCAACCCTCCCCATGTGCCTCCACCCTCTTCCCTGTCGTCACCTTCACCTTAGATCCAGATCCCCACAGCCCCTTCTTCTTCTTCTTCACGTGGCCGAGGCCATGCCCAAACCCTAGCCCGAGCTCGGCCACCCACTCCCTCTGCTGATCTGCTGCACCCCAGGCCAGCCAAGCCCGCCGGAAGGTTGCCCGACTTCGGTGTCGTCGATCCACATGGTTGAGGTGGCCAGTAGCTCGCCGGAGCCTCGCCGTCGCCGCCGTGTCCGTGAGGTGGCCGAAGAACTGGACCGCCAGCACCGCGACCGTACCCCGCCACCCTTGTTGCCACGGCTTCGCTGGCGCACTCACGTGAGCATCTTCTTCCTCCCGGACATCTTCTTTTCCTCTCTAGCTCGCCGCAACGCCGCCGCGCTCCGCCGAGCAGCCTTCGTGCACTGCCGCACGCCGCGCAGGAGCAACAGCAGCCGAATGACAGAACAGCAAGAAACCCCACGCGCACCCTTTGTTCTCTGGCAGATCCCGGACGTTGTGGTCCGCCTCCGTGTGTACTTGCTAAACAAAAGTGGTAGCCCGCACCGCCCTCTTCATTTTTCCTTTTTACGGCACGGCGAAACTCGCCGCCCTTTAGCCGCAGTCCTGGCCGCAACCCAGCCGCGCACGCAGTTTCTCTGCTGACGACGGACAGCCGTCAGTCCGGCGTCGCCGCCGCTTTTGCAGAAAAGCCCTTGAGCTTTTTCCTGCCTTCACCCGCGCTCCTCCGAGCCCACCGGTCAGCCGCTGCGCCGTTTTACAAAAAGGCACTCCTACTTCCGCTTTTTCCTGCCCGCGCGGACCCAGATCACCCACGTGTCGCCCACCGGCTGGCCGCGCGCGCGAGTGGCCCCGCACTTGGCCGGGCCCGTCTGTCGGTCGCTGCGGGTAAACTCCCCGTGGGTGAGAAAAGCTGGCCAAACCGCTGCGCCCCCCTGTGCTGAGTCAACGCCGGCCCCACGTGTCTGTGGCGGTGGCTAACTCTCCCTGGGTATAAAAAGTATTTGTTCGACTCTGTTTTAATAAAACAAATCCAGGAATGTTTTAAAATTCAAACCAGTTTTTAAATAACCTTTAAATTATAAATCCAAACCATACATATAATATATGTTTTTGAACCAGAAAAATGTGAGGAATTCATATATTCTATTCATAATATTATTTGAGCACTTTAAATTTTCGAGTTGATTAAAATTACAAATAAATGCCCTTTTCTTAATAAATTAATAACTTTAATTCTATAACTCCAAATTTGGCAAATAATATGTCTAAATCGATCAGCGCGACGAGCCCGTTCTATCTATGCAGTCCGTGTTCTGAATTGAAGCATGCATCATGTCACTTTTAAAAATCTGAACAGTTTATGGCAATAAAACTAGGCTAAATAAATCATAAAATGCTTTATTCTTGTACCCCACACCTCACCATGCCATGCTACTTTAATGCCATGTAAATTGTGCATCATTCATCATGGCATGCTTGTTTGCTTGTCGTATTTTAATTCATATGCTTGTGCACTTTATTTATGTTGGCCCTTGTTTGTTTGGTTCTTCGTCGAATAGGCGCCCAGCAGGAGAATTACCAGGAATCACAGGAGTACTACCCAGATCCATCTCTCGCTTCAACTGAGCTGCTAGACAAGCACTACCACATGCTTGCATACATATAGTACCTATTGCCTCTATCTTATTCTTGCATCATCGAGTCGCGATTGCATTAAACTGAATCCCAAGTACTGCATAGCCTTTATTTTTAAACCCCATTGAAGCTTGTTCCTCCATCCCATGAGCCATTACTACAGGAGTTGTTTGAGCCATGCGAGTCATAGAAAAGCATGTGTAGGGTATGTGAGTGTCTGATGAATAACGAGGTACCTAAACAACTTAACCTGAGTAGTAATGGGATAACTAATGAAAGAGGCACCGGTGAGCAATATCTGCTATTTGGTTTTTCATGCTCACTTGTGTCCCGTAGGACCCCGAGTACTTGATTCATGTTCCTTGACTATTTGCACTATCCACATCCGGGAGGCCTTATGGACCCCCCTGAGCCAGAGCTTGATTCATTCTTATTTCTTGGGGCCACAAAGTAGTTTGGGGCTATATTACTATCATGTACTTATGTCATGTTACTGTTTTATTAAGATTGTGCGAGGAGCACCTGTATTGTTTAAGAATTGCGGAGTGTTTTCGCGGTATCGACAAGCCCAGTCACATTTTTGGGTTCGCAGTCGTTTACAGCCATTGGCGCAAACCTTGGGTCCGTCTCGGAGCCGGCCAACTTCGTTGCGGGTAGCTGAATGGGGTGGCCCCCTGAAATATTTCTAAATCCTGTGATTGCTTTGTCGTGAATGCCTCATTGGGTTTTGAGTTGGTTCTTCCGAGGTTGATCGAGTGTGTGTTGCTATTCGTGCACCCCTACAGGGTAAATCTTTCTGAAAGCCGTGTCCGCGGTTATGGACGACTTGGAGCACAGTTTCTCGATCATAGACAAGTATAACTAAAGTACCGCTTTTAATTTGACCAATTACTTGACTAGTAAATAGTGCAACACTCATGGAATGGTTAATAAAACTGCCAACGGGTGATGGGGGTCGTTCGTCCGCTTCCTCGTTGGTAAGCGAGGAGGAGGATGGATATGTTAATTATATTGTTATAACTGTTGTTCTTAATTCACGGACATCCGTCTATCATTGGTTAGGCGGATGGTTAGCGAGTATCTATAGAATTGCTAGACTTTATCTTTTGCTGCAATTGCGTCACCCCAGGTTGTGTCCCTTTAGTGGCATAAAGACTTGCTGAGTACCCCTAGGGTCTCACACGATAAATTGTTTGATTCAGATGAACAGGTGTACTCGCAAGATGGATACTGGGTGGAGGAGACAGATGATGTTGGCAACGATCACTCGGTGTAGAGATTCCGGGAACGGGGATCCGTGAGATATGTGGGCGGGATGTGTTTATTTATGTGGCATCTTATGCCGATTTGCTTCTTATCCGTACTCGGATCTTGTTTTCCGCTTCCGCCTGATACTCTGATGTTTGTTGTATGAGGAGCTATCCTAAATTATTATCTCTATCTAAGATATTTGAATCTTGCCGTATGGCGTTGCAATATTTCTATTTCTTTTAGATGGAATGGCTCTGAGGACTTTTGTATGTGGCTTGCATACATACTCATTTGTGTATGTAGTTGATCCCTTCGCCTGCCGATTACGCCGCTCGTTCTTGTCCTGATGTTCTGAAAGTGGTTAGGACGGCCGAAAGGTCTACCGTGAGTGGCCCTGGGCCCCACCGTACTATTTTAACCACTTTCGATCATCCAGGCATGTAACGAGCGTAATTCACCGAGGCAGTTACAGGCGTTGCAGCGCTGGACGATGTTCTTGGCGTCGCTCATGGTCATGGGCAGTAGAATCCATCTCGTAGAGCTTTGGCGATGAGGGCGCGACTGCCAGCATGGTGCCCGCAAGTGCCTTCATGGATGTCGAGGAGGATGGCTCTTCCGTATCCGTTGGAGACGCACCGTTGAAGTACTACCGTGATGCTGCGCTTGTACAGTTCCCCGTTGATGATGGTGAATGCCTTGGATCGTCACGCGATGTGTCGCGCATCAGTCGGATCATCTAGCAGCCTCTTGCTGAGTAGATATGTGATGTAGGGTTGTGTCTAAGATGGCTCGATCATGATGACGCCCATTGGTCCTTCGAGTCCTGTATCAAGCTCCAGGTCGTCGAGTGCCATTGGCTCATTGGGTGGCGTATCCCTCGAGTCCGTTGATGCACTTGCTTTCTTCTCTGGAGCCTTGGGCTTGATGGAGCGTATGCAAATGCGCTCGAGAAATACCCCAGGTGGTATGGGGGCACAGGTGGAGCCAATATTGGCGAGGAGATCTTCCTTTTCATTTCTTTCATGTCCCACATGTCGCAGCTCACAGCCGATGAAGTCTCCTTCGAGTGTGTCATAGAGGTCGCGATAGGCGATCATGTTGTTGCTCAGTGCGTCGCACTCGTGCATCGTTTGGTTGACCACCAATTTGGAGTCGTCGTAGATGATGAGTCTTTTGGCGCCGCAGGCTTTCGCCATCGGCATCCCATGGATTAGGGCCTCATACTCAGCTTCATAATTGGAGGAGGTGAACTGCATTCGCAGAATGTATTTCATCTTGTCTCCTTGGGGCGATGTCAGTATGACACCTGCGCCGGCTCCGTCCTTTCGCTTGGACCCGCCGAAATGCATTGTCCAGAGGTAGGACATATCTGGTTTGTCGGGGAGGTGATTCTCCATCCAGTGCACAAGAAAGTTCGGGAGAACTTGCAACTTGATCGCGTCGCGCTTCTCTTATGTTATGTCTCGTGGAGATAGTTCGATTCCCCAGAGCGTGACTCGTCCGGTGATATCAGGATTATTGAGTATGTGCCCGAGCGGGGCATCATTTACCACCACGATTGGGTGCTCCTGGAAGTAGTGGCGTAGTCGCCTAGCTATCATGAAGACGCCATACGCCAGCTTCTGGTAGTGCGGGTACCGCTGTTTCGTTGGCATGAGCACCTTGTTTTCTTCGGCTCGTTCCACCACAAGCACCGTGATGACCACCTGGTTGGTGGCGGAGATGTAGAGCAACAGTGGCTCTTTTTCGCGTGGAGTCACTAGTACTGGCGAGGTGGATAGTAGACATTTTGAGGTTGTCGAATGCTTCTTGCGCCTTGTCTATCCACTCGAACTTGCCAGCTTTACGGAGAAGTTGGTAGAAGGGCAGTGCCTTTTCGCCCATTCGACTGATGAATTGACTGAGCGCCGCGATTAACCCAGCCAGCTTCTGGACGCCTTTTACGTTCTTTGGCTTCTCCATGGCTAGTATGGCCTTTATTTTCTTCAGGTTTGCTTCGATCCCTCTCGCAGAGATGAGATACCCGAGTCCTGCCCAGATGGCACGCCGAATGCGCATTTATCGGATTGAGCTTGATCCGGTAGCAGTCGAGGTTGGTGAACGTCTCGCGTAGATCGTCGATTAGCGAGGCTTCCTCTTTGGTTTTGATGAAGATGTCATCAACGTAGACTTGGATGTTGCGACCAAGTTGGTTCTCTAGGCAAGCCTGCATGCACCGCTGATAGGTGGCTCTTGCGTTTTTTAGCCCGAAGGGAATCGTGTTGTAGAAGAACACACCAAAGGGCGTCGTCAACGCCATTTTCTCTTGATCCTCCTCTTTCATTCAAATCTGGTTATAGCCTGAGTAGGCGTCGAGGAAGCAGAGACGCTCACATCCCGCGGTGGAGTCGATGATTTGGTAGATTCGCGGCAACGGGAAGTGATCCTTTGGGCAGTGCTTATTCAAGGAGGTGAAGTCCACGCACATCCGTAGGATATCCTTGTCTTTTTTAGGCACAAGCACTGTGTTAGCGAGCCATGTACTTTCCTTGATCTCGCGTATGAATTTTGCATCGAGGAGTCTGTTGATCTCCATTCCGGCTGCTTTTGCTCTTGGTTCAGATAGTCGCTGAATTGTCTTCTTGACTGGCCTTGCGTCTGGATTCACGTTGAGTGAGTGCTCGGCGAATTCCCTGGGAACCCCTAGCATGTCCGCTGGACACCAGGTGAAGATCTCCCAGTGCTCACGGAGGAATTCGACGAGCGCGAGTTCGTAGGCGGAACTCGAGTTGTTGGCAATGAGGGCCATCTTGGTCGGGTCCGTTGGGTGGACCTAGACTTTCTCTGTGTGCATCGACGAGTCGAAGGACAATTCGGGTGAGCTTGGCCTGCTCAGGGGAGGCAGACTGTTGTCTGACGACTCCTTCAATCTTGCCAGTTCCTCCTGCATGCCGAAGGACTGGGAGATTCTGTTAAATTCCCTGTCATAGCTGTCGGACCTCTCGAAGTTGCCATTGATTATGATTATGCCGTTTGGACCTGGCATTTTCATCTGTAGGTAAGCGTAGTGCGGCACTGCCATGAACCTTGTGAACATGACACGTTCGAGGATGTAGTGGTATAGTGAAGGCCAGTCGACGACTTCAAAGTCGATGCACTCTCGCCGAAAGATTTGTGGCGTGCCGAAGATGACGTCGAGGTTGATTTTGCCCAGGGGATATATGCCCTTCCCTAGGATGATGCCGTGGAACATCGTTTCCAAAACTTCTAGACAAGTCAAAGGGATCCTCATCGCACACAATGTACTTGCGAACATGAGGTTAATGCCGCTACCGCCGTCCATGAAGACGCGACTCATATCGAAACCCCCGATCTGCGCCTCGAGTATGAGGGGACAATGGCCTAGACGAGGAACTTGGCACGGATGGTCATGCCTGTCGAAGGTGATGCAAGAGTCTCTTCCACTAAAGTACTCAGTGGTGGAAGGTGGAGAGTTTATCGCCAAGTTGACTTGGCGAGTGATGGCCTTCTGCACTCGATTTGAGGGATGCCCTTTTTGGATCATCCCCATGTTGCCCACGACTCATGGGTATGACTCGCCTCTGTGATGCTGGACTGGCGCGGCCGCGAGTGGTGGTGATCCGGGTGGTGGTGGAGGAGCTCCATGTGCCATAGCGCCTGGGGCGGCTCCATAGCCCCTGTTGACCACGTCGCGATTCATCCGGGCCAGGCCCTCGTGGAGTTTGAGGAACTCGCGGTAGTCCTTGAGAAGGTTGCTGGATTTCTTCTTGCCATCGTGCTTGTCGATATATAAGTGCAAGTTGCATGGCCCAGACAGTTTGTCCTCGATAGATGTTGTGGGTGCCTCTTCGCGAGTGCGGTGCTGCCACACCTGTGTGGTTTTTCCGCTGTTGCGGTTGTCGTCGCTTTTGTCGGCGTTGCCGGCTGCGACCATATTGACCTCATCGTGGTCATCGTAGACGCGCATCCGACGTTTGCCTCGGTGGTCGCGTCTGCGCCTGAGGTTGTCGTCGTCATCGGAGTAGGTACGGTTTTTCATTGAGTCTTCTCTGTCAGCCCACCGATTCACGATTTCCATCAGGTGGTCGATTGTTTTGGGCTTCGAGCGGCCCAGCTCCTCCCCGAGCTCTATACGGTGAACGCCGCCGTTGAACGTGTTGATTGCGCGGTCCTGCGAGATGTCTTCTGTGGAGTTCTTGATGATGGACCACCTCTGGATGTACGAGCATAGCGATTCACCGGATCTTTGCTGGCAGCTTCTCAATTCTTTGATTGATGCGGGCCTTTTGTAAGTACCCTTGAAATTGCGCATGAAGCTGTAGACCAGCTCTTCCTAGCTGCGAATGGATCCGTGCGGGAGGTTGTTGAGCCATGCACGAGCGGCGCCCTGCAGCTGTAGCTGCAGGCATTGCATGGCCGTGCTTCGACTCCCGCTGTGTAGCCTAACGGAGGAGATGTGGTCCTCCAACCAGATTTTCAGGTCCTACAGGCCGTCAAATTTTGGGTTCTCCGACGGGAGTTTGAACTCCTTAGGCATTCACTTCTTCCTGATAGCCCTGCTGAAGCATCTGGCGCCGTAGAGCTCAGTATCGTCTTCTTCCGAGTCAGTCGAACGAGCACGTCTTGCCCGCATCTTGTCGACTTTGCACTGTGTGAGGTCATCGCGTGCGTCGTAGTCGTGGTCATGCCGCTGTGAGCGACGTCGCCGTGACAGATCATGACTGTCGTCACTGGAGGAGTACGAGTAGTACTTTTCTAGAGCCATGCTTTTATTTGGCTCTGGTGTTTGTTCTTTGTCGAGGGAGGCCTCGATTATCCCTAGGCCGGCGATCGTAGATTGGTGCATGGCAGCTCACGGGTCTCCAACCGGAGGCTGGTTGTTGTGGAGGTACATGGTGGCTGCCGTCACCGCGGCTTGCAGCGTTTTTGGGAGCATGTTGCCCCATGTATCCACCGTCATAGAGCTGAAGTCGAGGACTTTCACAGCCTCTACGTGTTCTTGCTCGGTGAGGTGGGCTAGTCAAGATCGCCTCTTGTTGGCAACGTACTCTTGCCTTTGGAGGAGGATCCTCCATGGGAGGAGAGCCTAGCTCGTCGAAGACTCGACTCATCCGCCGCCTTTCTGTGCACTTCAAGTTGCGCGATCACGTATTGCTGGCGCTTGCATTCCTCCTTTAACAGCCAATGGTAGCCCATTAGCATGTCCTGCGGTGTGTTGGGGGGTAGAGGATTACCCCGTAGAGCTTCGTGACAGCAGGCCCACTCGTTGTCGTTGGCTTGATTAGCATGCGCTCGTCGGAGTTCTCATTCATCGTGAGTGTCGGTTCTCCCCTATCCCGTTGTTGAAGGGCGCGCTGTTACCACCGTTGGTGGGGCCGCCGTTCGCGACTGGTATGCCACCGTTGGGCGTGCTGCCGTTGGGCGGTCCGGTGCCAGATCCGGTGCCAGTGTTTTCACGATTGGCGGTGGTATCGTCCGTGTTGATGACGACGCACATGAAGTGGTTGGGGAATCTGTTGCTCCCACACCTTTTAGATCCGGAGCCGTAAGCCCCATCTTCTGTGGCTAGGTCACCTAGATCGGATCTGCGACTGCTGTCGCTGTCTGTACTCCCAGCTGCTGTTGAGCTGTTGAGCTCGCTGAGGGTGCTGATTGGCGGCGGGAACAATGATGCTGAAGCAATCACGGGTGTCGTTGGGTGGTCAGGCATGCGAAGGGTGCCTAGTTGACCAACCTGGAAGCGGAAGCTCCGAATCGCCAGGCTGATTCCATCGCCCACGGACTCGAAAGCCGGGCGAGTGGCCGGCATGTGGACGGTGAAGTCGAACGCGCCAAAGAGTTGGCGAATCTCCACTTTTGTAGAGTTGTAGATCGCGGTTGATGGGGCCGAAGAAGGCACGACATCAGCACTCCCAATTCTCACAGATGGCGCCAATTGACGAGGGTTCAACTCGTCAATGCCCATTGTTATGGACTTGGGTTTTGGAGAAGGAGGGAGCGCTGGAGGCATCAATCGGCTAGCAAACAAGCACACATGGATGCAAGTTTTACCCAGGTTCAGGCCTCGTAGAGGTCCCTACTCCTTCTTGTCTACTCTTGGAATTAACGAAGGAATCGAAGATTACAAGGGCACGCAGATGCAATCTGGCGAGAGTTGTGGAAACTAGGGTTGTGATTATCCTCCTCGCGCCCCCTCCTAGCCTTTATATAGATAGGCTAGGTCTCGGGTAGCAGGTCAAGTTGGTTACAGATTAGGGTTTTCCCCTTGAACTTTCTATCTTAAGCTTCTTCTTGTTTGCAAGTAATCGAGAGTCCGTGGGCCACTCGAATTCCTTATTGGGCCTTGGCAATGTTGTGGGCTTCCGTCGTATCTGGACCGTATATGCCACACCCGAGTACCTGTAAGGTATACCCATGTCAGTAGGTATGGTGGACTCTTTGGAATAACTTGGTTTTATTTGGAGTTGGATGCATGAGTGGAACTCATACTTGGTATGTAGGCTAGCAAAAGACTGGGAGCGACCAACTAGGACATCAATAATGGCCATAATCATGCAAACGACAAAACATTATTAATTAAAGCATAAAGTGATATTACAAGTCGAAAACTAAATGATCATAGAGGCTATGGTTACTTGGTATAGTCTTAACATGGTGTGAGCATGCGCCAAGTCAACCCAAATAAAGCATCAAAGGAGAATACCACAATATTATGCTTTTATATGCTAAAACAACGCATGATTCTTTCAAGGCACATTAAGCAATCTCAATTGTTTGTAACAAGTCATGCTATAGCAATAATCACTCAGCATAAAGTCAAAACAATATCAAGCATGACATAACAAAACCTAGGCCACAGTCAAAAACAGGCTCCTTTTATACCACTTATAAGCATGAACTTTCCTACTCTTTTCCAATCCCAATCTAAAACTGAAAGTAAACACAGTGCTAGCAAAAAGGAGAACACTCGTAGAACAATAAGAGTGAAAACTAGAGTGTTCTAGGCAATGAATAACATGGTGTGTCTCTCTCCAAAATAAGTGTGTTGGGATCCAACCAACTTATTTAATAAAACCAAAGAAAAGAAAACTAAAAACAAATACGCTCCAAGAACAACACAATTGTGCATGAAACAATAAAAATGAAGTGTTTAGAAGAAACCTAAGATTTTTATTGATGAAGAAGGGGTTGCCTTTGGCATCCCCAAGCTTGATCGTTTGTCCATACTTCATCTCACCACATTATTCTTCCCTACACTTGAAAATTTCCTTCATACAAAACTTCACACAATCTTCATTACCAGCATTAGTGTATTCAAGATAATAAGTCTTTGGGTTTAGTTTCAACACAAGTAAAACTTCCATTAAAACACAAGATACTGTAGCACTTCCTTTAAAAAGTTCAAATGATCAAAGAGAACTCCAAGAGAAAGAGATTAAGAGGCAAATGTAAATAATGGCAGAAATCTATCAAAACAGACCAGCAGGTAAAAACCAATTTATTCGAAGACCTTGTGTTGCTCAAATCGAAAAGTGTTGAACTAACAAAAGTTGGATAACAACCTAGGGCAGAAGCACAAAATATTGCAGCTCAAACCCACGTACATAGATTTTTCACGAATTTTTACAGCGAAGCACAAAATTCTATTTCGGGACAGCAACTTCCCAAATCTTTATTCTCTCTCATTAGAGGCTACTCTTGGCACATAAACCACACAAAAAGGATAAGGAGAGGTTATTACAGGGGTAATAACTTCCAAGAGTCAACAAAACAAAAATAAACTAAGAGTAAAAATATAATGGGTTGTCTCCGAAAAGCTCTTTCTTTATAGCCATTAAGATAGGCATGATAATTTCAATGATGCTCACATAAGAAATATGAATTTAGAGTTAAAAGAGAGCATCAAGAAGCAAATATAAAACACTTTTAAGTCTAACCCACTTCCTATTAAAAATAATCTAGTAAAGAAACAAGTCATGAAAGCACAAAGCAACAAGCATAGGAAAGCAAAACAAGTGCAACTTCAAAAATTTCAACATAAAGAGGGGAAACTTAATATTTGTTGAGACGCATAAAACCATGTTTCCCTCTCTCATAATAACTTTCAGTAGCATCATGAATAAATTAACAATATAACTATCACCTAAAACATTCTTATCATGAGCCACATGCTTAAAAGATTTAATACTATCCACATAAACATAGTCATTCTTATTAATTGTAGTGGGAGCAAATTCAACAAAATAGCTATCATTATTATTCTCATCACCATAATCATCAAATATAGGAGGCATATTGTAATCATAATTAATTTTCTCCTCAATAGTAGGTGGACTGAAAATATCATACTCATCATCGTAATCATCATATATCGGAGGTATAGTATCATCAAAGTAAATTTTCTCCTCCGTGCTTGGGGAACTAAAAATATCATGCTCATCAAAACCAGCTTCCCCAAGCTTAGACTTTTCCAAAGCATTAGCAATAATGGTGTTCAAAGAATTCATACTAATAACATTGCTATTAGCATGCAAATAAAGTTCCATATGTTTTTTAATTTTCTCTTCAAACACTTCATGTCCTAACTCAAGATAAATACTATAAAGCTCTCTAATTTTGTTGTTGTTTTCCATTAAGCCTAACTAGTGAAAATAAAAACAAGAAACAAAAAGATATAATTGCAGAATCTGAAGGAAATAACTCCGAGCACTCACACACCAGCAACCGTACTAGAAGATAGCTTAGTAGCCAGAGGTTGTGAGTACCTTTTACCTTACCTCCTCGGCAACAGCGCCAGAAAATAGCTTGATGTCTACGCACTTCTATTCTTGTAGATAATTGTTGGGCCTCCAAGTGTAGAGGTTTGTAGAATAGAAAGAAGTTTCCCTTAAGTGAATTACCCAAGTTTTATTGAACTCAGAGAGGAAGTGGTCAAAGGTATCCCTCTCAAGCAACCCTGCAATCAAGATACAAGAAGTCTCTTGTGTCCCCAACACACCCAATACACTTGTCAGGTGTATAGATGCACTAATTCGGCGAAGAGATAGTGAAATCCAAGTGGTATGGATATAAGACAACGGGGCCAGAAAAGAGCTTGACGGGAGGAAAAGACTAAAGGCAAAAAGATGGAAGGAAGCAAACATGTACCAGATCTAGTTGCAAACGGTGTTTCAATATTTAGAAACAAGGCCTAGGGATCATACTTTCACTAGTGAACACTCTCATATAAATATCTTCTCCTTATGATACTACTCTGAACTACTCTCCGATTGGACACTCTAATCCATGATAGGGCTATAACAACACTCCTCAAAGTCCGCCTTCCCCATCTAGATAACCCCACACTGTCACCTTGAGCGCTAGATGGTTTCAAGAAACACCGCAATTTCATAGAGACATCCAACTGCAAATATAACTCATAACAAGAATTTATGTAACCTTAGCCAAAGTGCCACACGGTGTGCACACTGTCAACTTCACACACATGGGGATAAGCAAAGATTCATTAAAGCACTTGAGTAGCAGAATAGATCTATAGATTACAAAGCTCATGATCTCAATAAGATCATGCATAGATAGAGAGATGAACACATAGCTGTCGGTAGAGCCCTTAGCCTCGAGAGTGAACTACTCCCTCCTCATCATGGGAGTCAGCAACGGCGATGGAGATGATGGTGGCATCGATGAAGGTGGATCCGGGGGCACTTCCCCATCCCGACAGGGTGCCGGAACAGAGACTTCTGTCCCCCGAATCTCCTCTTCGGTGGTGGCGGTGCTGTGGAACTTTTCGTAGAATTCTGATCTTGTCCTTAGGGTTTTCGTTCGAGGGGATTTTATAGGTGAAGGGGTGATGTCAGAGGGTGGACCAGGGGCCCACACCACCTGGTGGCACGACCAGGGGGACACGCACCACCACATGGTGTGGCCAGTCCCTAGCCCCTCTCCGTCTCGTCTACTGGCTCCGTGAGTCTTCTGGTAAAATATCGACTTTGGCTTTTGTCCGGTCAAATTCCGAGAATATTTATTTTCCAGCTTTTCTGAAACCAAAAATAGCAGAAAATAGGCAACTGGCACTGTGGCATCTTGTTAATAGGTTAGTTCCAGAAAATGTATAAAAATACCTCAAAGTGTGGACTAAACATAAGAAAGTAGATAGTAAACAAGCATGGAACATCAAAAATTATTGATACGTTTACGACGTATCAGCTACCGGCGCATCAATCTGGAGTTTTTACTTCATATTCAATTCTTTTGGGCTAAATACATAACATGTGTCGATCCGATGCTTGTGATTGTAATCTGGCTCTCTATATAGCTATATGGCACCTATCATGAGTGGAATATGGTCAATGTTATCAATCTAATCCTCCAAATGATAGCGGTTATCTCTTGTGATTTTGAGTTATACCATTATCATACCTATATCATATTCAAGTATCTTTGGCAATCCGGAGATTTCTTAAGGCACTATGATGGATTTTCATCCGACTGTTGTGCACTCTACCTTTGTTGAAGTCCATATCTTCAAATGTTCTCTTCGGTACAGGAGAATATCATCCTTTCATCTCTGATAGCTTTGCGTAAAGTATGAGTTATCAATGATTCTTTATTCAAGATCTCTTTATCATTGCAACTAGTGATCCGATCAACTATGTGAACAACTCGACATCTCTTTTATCATCCGAAGGGCCAGATAATATATTCTCCCAATGTATCTTTTTCAACACAAAATACTTGCTCATAACGTTGACTTCCAAAGAGTGTTGATCTCAGAACATGTTCGAGTATTCATTTGTTTGTCTCGCCTCTTGAACTAGATATTCTTGGAATATCTTGTTAAATTCATGGTGGTATATCTTAATGATATGCATGCCTATTCTAAATCAATGGGAGGTCATCTTCTTATTCTCTTACTCTCAAGCTCCATGAACGCCGCCTATGTGCAAAGTTCTCAAACTGTGAATTCCGACTTTCAAAGTCTCCTATCTCGGCCACGTCCTTCTGCTAAAGACATTGCTACAATTTTGTAATCAGCAAGCCCATTGTTAATTCCATCCTCCACCTTCAACCAAATCTGGAGTTTTCCTTGTTTGGCAAGTTATCATCGTCGTTCCACTGAAGTCTCCTCAAGACACCTAAATCTATCTCGGATATTCTCAAGAAGGATGATAAATTCGGTTGATCTTCCGCTCGTTAAGAAACCTTTTGGAACCCTCTCGCTTTATCTTCTATCCTCAATCCGTTGAATGCCGTGAAGACTTTTCAAATCCTTTGCAATTTCTTCTATTCAAGTTTGGGTGCTATCCTTAATCTTTCTGTTGAATCTTTCATCTCTTTCAATGATATTCCTACATATCTTTTTCCAATGGTTGGGGACTTCCAACACGATGAACACATCATCATCTTTATCTATTTTGGATCCGACGAAGTGTTGCATCACATCCTTGTTTCTTATGAAGCTCCAGAAATTCTGCTTGTCAAGATCTCCAGTCTAAATTTCTGAGAGTTGGGTTGCACCATTTTCCTATTCTGTGCGTAGTAATGCTTTGGGTGCGGGATGGAGTAGATACCATACCACTACTCTTATCATTCGCTCTTGTACATTGAATTGGTGAATACATGTGATTTTACTCATTCCATAAAAGTCAGAAGTGGCCTTTATCCCTCGAGACTTTTACTTCCGTCCTTGTTTTTCCGGAGTGTTCTCTCAAGAACGTAATCTATATTCTCTTGTTGGTGGTCTCATCTATGTCAAGATGGAGCAAAATCTTCAACTATCTGGTGGAAACAAATGAAAAATCTACTCCATCCTCTTCTTTCTACCGGCCGATGGTAGTGGCCACCAGCCGGACCCGGGGTGGGTCGGCTCGTCCTGAGCGGCCCATTAGAGTGGTAGCAGAAGCCAGGAGGCCACCATTGGCCGGGTGGGCCAGCCACCTATGCCCGCTGATGGCCCAAAATATATCGAGCTCGTTGGGGAACCCCAAGAGGAAGGTATGATGAGCACAGCAGCAAGTTTTCCCTCAGTACGAAACCAAGATTATCAATCTAGTAGGAGCAAGGAAACACCTCAAAGGTGTAGCTAGCTGAACGTTGGCAGGGCGCACTACCGGTGCCAGCAGCAACGTGGAGACCTGCACAACACAACCACAGAACTTTGCCCCCAACTTACGATGAGGTTGTCAATCTCACCGGTTTTGCTGAAAACAAAGGATTAAACGTATCAAATGGAAGGAAGTAATAGTTTGTACAAAGTAAACACAAAGCAGTAAACAATTGATTGTAGATTGAATGTAAAAGAAAGGACCGGGGTCCATAGTTCACTAGAGGTGGCTCTCCTTAAGATAGATAACATGCTGGGTGAATAAATTACAGCGGGGTAATTGACAAACATCGAGAAAGCATACAAGCATATACTAATCATCTTGACTCCTTTGAGATTCGATTGGGAATTACAACATTATACATAGACCGCCATCCAACTACATCTATGACTAATAATCCACCTTCAGGTTATCATCCAAACCCCCTCTAGTATTAAGTTGCAAGCAACAGATTATTGCATTACGAATTGCGTGTAAAGTAAACAATACGATTGTTCTATGAACAAAGGATTGTTGTTTTCTTCCTAGTGGCAATAACACATCTAGTACCTTAGAGATTTCTGTCACTTCCCCAGATTACCAGAGGCATGAACCCACTATCGAGCATAAATACTAACTCTTGGAGTTGCTAGCATCTACTTGGCCAATATAGCTACTAACAACGGAAAGCATGCAAGATCACAAATAACAAAGACATGATAGAATCAATAATCAATCTGAAATAGCATCTCAATATCCATCGGATCCCCGCAAACACAACATGCAGAATTACAAATAGATGATATTGATCATGAACGGAGCTTACAAGATCTAGACATGAAAGCACAAAGGAGGAGAACCAGCCATCTAGCTACTACATGGACCCGTAGTCCAGAGATGAACTACTCACGCATCACACCAGAGGCTTGCACGATGATGAAGAAGGCCTCCAGCGTGAATTCCCCTCTCTGGCAGGATGCCGGGAAGAGCTTCAGATCCCACCCGATCTGGGGATGGAGATGACGGCGGCTACAGACTCTTTCGTGGAATTTTGATCAGGTACTTAGGGTTTCCGTATCAGAGGCAATATATAGGCGGAAGGAGAGGCCGAGGGGGTTACTGGGGTGGCCAGACCACCCCCTGGCACGGGCCAGGCCTGACCGCGTGGCAAGGTGGTGTGGCCGCGCTCCAGACCCTCTCTGTCTCGTATTCTGGCTCCAAGTGTCCCCCGGTAAAATAATGACTTTGGCTTTTGTCCCGTCCAATTCTGAGAATATTCATTTTCTAACTTCCTAAAACCAAAAACAACAGAAAACAGACAGCTGGCACAATGGCTCTTGTTAATAGGTTAGTCCAAGAAATCATATGAAAAGTAATCCAAAGTGTGGACAAAACACAAGAAAGTAGATAAAACCAAGCATAGAACATCAAAAATTATAGATACATTTGCAATGTATCACCTGCGGCCCGCCAGACAGTGGCTGTGCGCAACAGGTAGCATTTTTCCCGGGTGGGCCACCTTCGCCTATCCGTGGCCCGCTAGCTTGGCCAGCTTGCCCACCCGCCTCGCTCCCACGGACACGCGTGATGGGTCGAGGTTGAGAAGGCTGGCAGCAGTAGCTAGTAGCCCTACTCTACGTACGCGGTACGTAGTACTTTTCGCTCGCCTCCGTGGGTTGTTTAGCCCAACAACAGTTTCTGCTGTTTTTAGTTGTGTTTTAAATGTCTTTTTCCTGCGGTTTTCCTCCTGGGTCAAATCCCTCCGGGGTTTTGGCCTACTGAGATATTTGCATTATAAATTTCAGTTTAAATATTTATTTAGTATAAGTTAATTCATAATTAACATATAATAAATGCATATTATAAATTGCCATTTATCCGAAACTCCTTTCAGTATCTTTCCTTCTTTGTTTCTCCGAACGACTTCGGTTATTTTCTCTCCAGAACAGTTATGGTTCTCTCATTTGTGATTCCATATTTACAATAAAATCTCTAAGCGTCGTAGTGCCCTTAAGCGTGTTGTAACTACCTCGGTGAATTACGCTCTTAGTTACATGCCTGGATGAGCGAAAGTGGTTAAAATAGTACGGTGGGGCCCGGGGCCACTCACGGTAGACCTTTCGGCCGTCCTAACCACTTTCAGAACAACGGTACAAGAACGAGCGGCGTAATTGGCAGGCGAAGGGATCAACTACATACACAAGTGAGTATGTATGCAAGCCACATACAATAGTCCTCAGAGCCATTCCATCTAAAAGGAATAGAAATATTGCAACGCCATACGGCAAGATCCATATATCCTAGATAGAGATAATATTTTAGGATAGCTCCTCATACATCAAACATCAGAGTATCAGGCGGAAGCAGAAGACAAGATCCGAGTACGGACAAGAAGCAAATCGGCATAAGATGCCACATAAATAAACACATCCCGCCCACAGATCGCACGGATCTCCGTTCCCGGAATCTCTACACCAAGTGATCGTTGCCAACATCATCCGTCTCCTCCACCCAGTATCCATCTTATGAGTACACCTGTTCATCTGAATCAAACAATTTATCATGTGAGACCCTAGGGGTACTCAGCAAGTCTTTATGCCTCTAAAGGGGACACAACCTGGGGTGACGCAATTGCAGCAAAAGATAATAACTAACAAGTCTATAGATACTCGCTAACCATCCGCCTAACCAATGATAGACGGATGTCCGTGAATTAAGAACAACAATTATAACAGTATAATTAACAGATTCATCCTCCTCCTCGCTTACCAACGAGGAAGCGGACGAACAACCCCCATCCGTTCGCAGTTTTATTAACCATTCCATGAGTATTGCACTATTTACTAGTCAGGTACTTAGTCCATTTTAAAAGCGGTACTTTAGTTATACTTGTCTATGATCGAGAAACTGTGCTCCAAGTCATCCATAACCGCGGACACGGCTTTCAGAAAGATTTACCCTGCAGGGGTGCACAAATAGTAACACACACTCGATCAACCTCGGAAAAACCAACTCAAAACCCAACGAGGCATTCACGACAAAGCGATCACAGGATTCAGAAATATTTCAGGGGGGCACCCCATTAAGCTACCCGCAACGAAGCTGGTCGGCTCCAAGACGGACCCAAGGTTTGCGCCAATGGCTGTAAACGACTGGGAACCTGAAAGTGTGACTAGGCTTGTCGATACCGCGAAAACACTCCGCACCCAAAACAGTATAGGTGCTCCACGCACAATCTTAATAAAACAGTAACATGGCATACGTACAGGATAGTAAGTAAAACCCCAAACTAGTTTGTGGCCCCAAGAAATAGAAATGAATCAAGCTCTGGCTCAAGGGGGTCCATAAGGCCTCCCGGATGTGGATAGTGCGAATAGTCAAGGAACAGGAATCAAGTACTCGGGGTCCTACGGGACACAAGTGAGCAGGAAAAACCAAATAGCAGATATTGCTCACCGATGCCTCTTTCATTAGTTATCCCATTACTACTCAGGTTAAGTTGTTTAAGTACCTCGTTATCCATCAGACATTCACATACCCTACACATGCTTTTCTACGACTCGCATGGCTCAAACAACTCCTGTAGTAATGGCTCATGGGATGGAGGAACAAGCTTCGGTGGGGTTTAAAAGTAAAGGCTATGCAGTACTTGGGATTCAAGTTAATGCAATCGCGACTCAATGATGCAAGAATAAGATTGAGGCAATAGGTACTATATGTATGCAAGCATGTGGTATTGCTTGCTTGGCAGCTCAGTTGAAGCGAGAGATGGATCTGGGTAGTACTCCTGTGATTCCTGGTAATTCTCCTACTGGGCGTCTATTCGAAGAAGAACCAAACAAACAAGGGCCAACATAAATCAAGTGAACAAGCATATGAATTAAAATGCGACAAGCAAATAAGCATGCCATGATGAATGATGCACAATTTACATGGCCTTAAAGTAGCATGGCAAGGGTAAGGTGTGGGATACAAGAATAAAGCATTTTATTAATTATTTAGCCTAGTTTTATTTTCATAAACAGTTCTGATTTGTAATAATGACATGATGCATGCTTCAATTCAAAACAAGGAATGCATAGATAGAACGGGCTCGTCGCGCTGATCAATTTAGACATATTATTTGTCAAATTTGGAGTTGTAGAATTAAAGTTATTAATTTATTAAGAAAAGGGCATTTTATTCTAATTTTAATCATCTCGAAAATTTAAAGTGCTCAAAAAATAATTTGAATGGCATTTTTGAAATCCTCACATTTTTCTGATTCAAAAACATATATTATTTGTATTATTTGGAATTAGCAATTAAAAGTTATTAAAAACAGAAGTTTAATCATATTAAAACATTTCTAAAAATTATTTTTATTAAACAGATAAATGAAAACCCTTTTTGCACTTAGCCACACCTAGCCACATGCACAGACGGGTGGGCCAGATGCTGACTGGACGAGCTGGCGCGGCGAAAACTTTTTACACCGCGGGGAAGGCTAGCCTCTGAGACTGCCAAGCGGGACCAGCGGCGATGGGTCCACGTGCCAGCGGCTGAGCCCGGAGAGGCTGGCAGGTGGGGTCATGCTGGGGCGCGGGTTGATGTGCAAAAACTGCGGGTGGGTTTTTGTAAAATCTCCACAGGCACAGACAGGTGGGGTCGGGCTGGACCGCGGGTTGAGCCGGCAAAAACGCAGGGGTGTAAGTGCAAAAAGGGGAACGCATACTGTGGATCTTCCTCTCGTTATCTGACGGAACTGACGGGGCAAACTCGCGGCTCGGCCGAGCGTGGCGCGGGGACTCGATCCCGCGACCTGGTTGTTTGCGCGGAGGAACAGAGCCGCTGCGGTAGGGTCTGGGGTGGTGACAGAAGGGCGGACGAGCGCTAGATAGGTCGCTGCGCAACGCGACGATGTGCAGACGCTCGTGGCCACGGCGCGCCGAGAGTGCTCGGCGAAACGCCTGTCGCGGCTAGGGTTTTACGGCGAGGCAGAGGGTGTCTAGGCGGGAGAGGAACTCACCGCGGGGTGGTTGACGGCGGCGGATCGGGGCGGGACGCAGCAGAACGTCGACGAAGCTAGCGAACGGCGGCGCTAGGGTTTTGGGGGACGTCCACGTACTGCGGTAGTTGTGGGGCTCCTCCTCCTCGCTGGCGTGCTCCGGGCGATGCAGAAGATCCTCCTCGGCCTCCTTGATCACCTCCATGTCGCGCTCGCCGGTTGGAACGATGAAACGGCGGTGGTACTAACGGGGACCGGCGAGAGGGGAGATGGCGTCGGTGGAGAAGAAGAGGGAAGAGGGCAAGGCCCTAGGATGGATCTGGGAGAGGCAGAGAAAACGTGGGGAAAGAGGAAAGTAGAAGAGGAGGGTGCCGTGGGGAATTAGTAGAGAGGAGAAGAAAAAGGTGGCTCGGGTGCCACCTTTCCTCCTTGTCCTTCTCGAGCATGGGCTCGGCGTGGGAGGCTAGGGCAGGGTAGGTGGAGGCTGCCAGGTGGGGACGGCGTGGCTGTGGGGCTGGCTCGGTGTGGGGGCTGCTGAGCAACGAGAGAGAGAGAGATAGAGCGAGGGAGGCTCGGGTTTTAGCTAGGGCATGCTTCGGCTAGGCTAGGGTTAGAGTGCGGCTGGTGGGGCTGGTGGCAGGGAGAGGGAGGTGAAAGAGAAGCTAGGTAGATGGGGCTCGACATGGAGAGGGTTTTTTAGATAGGGTTTACTAGGTATGGTGATTAGGTTAGAGAGGGAAGTGGAGAGGGTGTTTAGGTTAGGGGATGGTGTGGTGGTTAGGGTTTACTGATGCCCCAAGCAAGATCAAGCATGAAAGGGAGGAGGAGTAGGGTTTGGCTGGAGATATGGAGATGTGAGAGTGAGGTAGGGTGAAAGGATTAAAAGATGCATGTTCATGCATGGCACTACACATGTGAGAGAGGCTTGATGGGTACATGGCAAGGATAAACCAAACAAGGGGGGAAGGTTTGAGAGAGAAGAGAGAGCTCAAAAGAGATAAACCACCCAAAAATCCAAGTAAAATCCAAAAGAATGGAATGGGGTGGTGCTTGCATGGCCCATGCATGTGTAATAAATGCCATGTGTTAATTTTGTGAAAACAATACTAATACAACATGGCATTATATACATGCATCCCCAAAATATGGAGTAGAGTCAAACTAAATAAAATAGAATTTAATCCATCCCACCCGCATGAGCTAGAATAAATATCAAAGGAAAAATACAAGCTCATGGGTAATTAGGGTGGTGGAATTAGAAGGTGGTGACAAAGAAAGGTGGTGGAGTGGAAGAAAAGATATGCCCCCAACTCAATTTGGGCACCAAGCATTTATCACGAATCAAATACAATTTAACAAGAGCCAAATACAAATAGTAATGCATTTGAGAGAAGAACCAAAAGAAAGGGTTTTATATGATGCTCAAATGCAAGGTGGCATGATGGCATGAGCATGATATAATTATGATGCAACAATTATATATAGGAAGTAGCCATTATATTACTAGACCAAGTAGCATTACAATTGTTAGACAAATGGGATGCTACACGTGTTTACCTGTGGTTCGGGAATGTCATAGACACGATCTCGATCAATGATAAATAGCGAGACCGGGATGCCCATATTGACCCCTATGCACTCCACGAATCACCATCGTGTAGAACCTTAAATGATATATCCAATTCCCTTTTTTATTCCATACTAGACTTGTCCGCGATCTGATCATCGGTATCATGATACCTTGTTCAATCTCGTTTCCAACAAGTACTATTTTAATCGTTCACGTGATACTTCATCCCCATGACCTAGTCATACGCTGTGCAGCTTATGGATGTAATTCACCAAGTGGGCCCCGTGTATCTTCCTGTCACACAGGAGAACAAATCCTGATCTTCATGCATAGGCCTCAACATGCCCCTTTAGAATACCCAACATACACCTTTATGGTCACCTAGTTACGGACATGGCAGTTGATGCAGTCAAAGCAATCCTCGGGTAATAGTGATTAATATGATCTCACGGTCTAAGGATCAGGACATTCTATTTCAGACAATTGCAACTATGAACTATGTGATATGATCGTGTTGCAACAATCATTGGTGGAAAATGTCCATCATACCATGTCAGATGATATGACTTCATTGTCAGTTGGCTATAGAAGCACCATGGTTAGGAAACCTTGATCATCAGCTGCCCAATGAACTACTTGAGTAGAGACTACTAGGGACCTGTGTTTGTTTATATACCACACATGTATCAATATTTCCGCTTGACACAATTATATTATGATATAAAACTATTATGAACCAATGAGATATGATAATAAAACACCTTCAGTATTTGCCTCTAGGGCATATCTCCTTCACTATATCCAATAACTTCCCCTCACAAAAGGATATATTGATTGGTGAAAATATATATCTACATCACAAACTTCTCCATCTTGACATCCAGCCACTCCATGAAATTTTTTTGAAGCCCCTCCAGGGATGGAAATCAATACACTTATCTTTTCTGGGCACGGTGGAACTTGTGCATTCTTGCTTGAGTGCCATGGTGGTATTCCAAGTAATGGCTATTGCTCTTCTGATCTAGATTGCGAAACAGTTCTACAAGCTTCATATAGCATTTGTATGGGTGCAAGATGAATGAACTAGATATTGTGGCAAGTGTGTTGTCAAAAGGCATCTGTTGTGGCCCAAGTAAATGACCTACATCACCATAGCTGCACTTTGTGACTCATATGGCCCAGGCTCTCTTTGAAAGACCGTTCTTGGCCATGGCATGATCTCCCTATCCCAACTGATCACTATATAGAGTTATTGTTCAGAGCCTCCACTATTTTACACATCAGCAATGGTCAATTTGCCCAATACTAGACAACAAATTGCTCTGACGAAGTGCGCCCCTTTGGCCGCTTTCTGTAACATCCCGAGCTTTATTAACCTAAGATAAATAACTTTAAGGAGTGTGATTGTGCATAATTGCATTGTAAGTATGTAAGAAAACATGGAAATTTAAACTTTTATTAAGAAGGGGAAGTAGACAATGTTTCTCTCTAAGGAATGAATGCTTAGTTGAATGCCTTTTTGAAGCATTGCTTACTTGTGTGCATTGTTGTTGAAACAACATTTGATTATGTGACTAGTAAATGGAATGTTTGAATGATCACTTATGTGCTAGAAAATTCGACATGATGCTAATTTTTAGACAATTTTGAACACAGGTCAAATATGAAGCACGTATATTTCATAATATGAAAACACACAAGTATATGAGCATATGAAAGTAGAATTCAAACTTTTCAAGTAAACTTCCAAACCAACCACACACTATACATCCAACACTCTAGACCAAAAAGGAAAAGTTATAAGTTCCAAAATAAATACAAACTCACAAAATAATATTCGGAATATTCCTAAGGAACAATCATTACAAAGGGTGGGAAACGGGATCGTGCAGAGGCTACTTTAGACTAGGCCTCATACCTATGGAAGTGTGAACGGGAGACATGGCCCAGACTATTCAACAAGGCTAAAGACGTTTGTGAAAAAAGTAGCACACCTCTTGAGAGTGTACCAAATGTGACATGCTACTCCCTACCCTAGAAAGGATTGTGAACGCAATGTGGAAAGGGGCTCCATGAAGTCATGTACAACCTGTGAAGGCTGACTAACATAGTTTTTCTAAATAAAACTTACCTTTTCTAAAAACTACTTTCAAAAACTTATATAAGCTCAGGTTCAATGATCCACGGCTATTGTTAATGCATCAGATAACCACATATTTAGAACTTGCTAAGTTCGTTGTACTCAATTTATCTTCTTATCCCTTACCTGACTACAATAAGTTAATATCGATATCAAAACCCAATAAGAATGACAGAGGACCTCTATGAGGACACATGGACAATCTATAGAAGTGATGTCTACGCACTTCTATTCTTGTAGACAGTTGTTGGGCCTCCAAGTGCACTGGTTTGTAGAACAACAACAAGTTTTCCCTTAAGTGGATCACCCAAGGTTTATCGAACTTAGGGAGGAAGTGGTCAAAGGTATCCCCTCTCAAGTAACCTTGCAATCAAGATACAACAAGTCTGTTGTGTCCCCAACACACCCAATACACTTGTCAGGTGTATAGGTGCACTAGTTCGGCGAAGAGAGAGTGAAATACAGGTGGTATGGATAATTATAGGTGGTAACAGTGCTAGAAAATAGCTTGATGGCGTGGAAAAGACTAAAGACAAACTGAAATAAAGATGGAAGAAAGCAAACATGTAACAGATCTAATTGCAAACAGAGTTTCAATGCTTAGAAACAAGGCATAGGGATCATACTTTCACTAGTGAACACTCTCATATAAATATATTATCTTCATGATACTACGCTGAACTACTCTCCGGTTGGACACTAATCGATGGTAGGGCTATAACAGCACACCTCAAAGTAAGTCTTTCCCATCTAGAAAACCCCACACTGTCACCTTGAGCACTAGATGGTTCCAACAAACACCACAATTTCATAGAGACATCCAACTCCAAATATAACTCATAACAAGTATTTGTAATCTCTAGCCTAAGTGCCACCATGGTGAGCACGCTGTCACTTTCACACACATGGGGAGAGCAGAGATCTAATAAAGCACTTGAGTAGCAAGGTAGATCTATAGATTACAAGCTCATGATCTCAATAAGATCATGCATAGAGAGAGAGATGAACACATAGCTACCGGTAGAACCCTTAGCCTCGAGAGAGAACTACTCCCTCCTCATCACGAGAATCAGCAATAGCGATGGAGATGGTGGTGGAGATCGATGGAGATGGCTCCGGGGGCACTTCCCCATCCCGGCAGGGTGCCGGAATAGAGACTTTCTGTCCCCCGAATCTCCCCTTCGGTGGCGGCGGCCCTGCGGAACTTTTCATGGCTGGAGGCTTGACGATCTAGGGTTTTGGTATCGGGAGGCTCTTATAGGCGAAGGAGGCAAGGTCGGTGGCCAGCCAGGGGGCCCACACCATGCCCTGGCACGGCCTAGGCTGGCCCGCGCCAAGGGGGGTGTGGCCACCCTGTGGCCCCTCTCCGGCTCTCCTTCTGGCTCCGTGAGTCTTCCGGGAAAATAGTAACTTTGGCTTTTGTCCCGTCCAATTCCGAGAATATTCATTTTCTGACTTCCTAGAACCAAAAACAGTAGAAAACAGGCAACTGGCACTGTGGCATCTTGTTAATAGGTTAGTCCAAGAAATCATATGAAAAGTACTCCAAAGTTAGAACAAAACACAAGAAAGTAGATAAAACCAAGCATGGAACATCAAAAATTATGGATAAGTTAGCAACGTATCAAGAAGCAACAAAGTCAACAACAATATCAGAGATGGTGGAACCAATACTCCCTCCATCTCAAAATAAATGTCAGAAATATGTTAAAATTTGGATGTATCTAGTCACTATTTAGTACTAGATACATCCAAATTTACAAAAAATTGCAACATCTATTTTGATATGGAGGGAGTAATAAACATAGACGGGACCAATTACCAATAGAAGCTAAACCTATAGCTAGTGAAGCAATAGGCATCCATTAGTTAACGAGATAGGTATAGAAGTGGATTATGGTTTAAATAGGAACTTAGCTGACGACCTCATTGTGGCATGGAAGTTCTAATGATCTTCTATGAAGATATATGGTATGAATAATATAGTTATACCTTAAACTTGCGATTTTTCTGTTATACTATTTTGTTGGATGTAATATTTTTGGAACGGTATTTCGTGAGTGTTATACCAACGAGTTGCACAATACAATATAAAATGGTGTGCTAGGTCACTACAATTTTCTACTGTGGCAAAGCATTCCACCAAGCGGAAAATGACTATCTGTTAGTCTTCTATTCACAAGAGGTCGATGCGCACGACAAAACTAAACCCCACATCAACTTCTTTCGCTAGAGATGTGTGAACTTTTGGAGAATATGAAACATATTGAATTCACCAACGACATCCATGACACTATCTCCTGGAAGTGGATTAGTGATTGAACCTACTTAGGGTCTCAGGTGATTCAGCATTCCCCGTTCAGTTTGAAAGGCGACCATGATATGATGATCAACAATTTTTATGGCAAGCATGATGGGGTTCTAAGCATGAAAAACAAAAAAATCGTACGCGCGAACCACTATCTAGCCAAGTTCATCTACGAGATGGTAGCAACGAGTAACTCACCCTCAAAGACCGTAAGTGGGATTACGTTCCCGCACAAACGTTGTCGATGAAGGTCTAGATGCGACGATCTCAAGGTCGGGTACTCACGGTGCCACACCCGGCGGCACCTCCGTACTCGGTCATACGTGAAGCTCGTTGACGTCCTCCATGCCCTTGGTCCAGTGGGGAAACGGAAGGGATCCGCCAGAACTCCTCCTCCTCCTCCACTTCTCCAAGTGTTGGTGGTGAATTATTTTGGTAGCGCTTTGCTACAAGCACTCACCAAACGGCCGAGTAGCAAGAAAGGGAAATGGAGGGGATTCAAGAGTAAGAGAAGAGGAGCATGTCAAACATTATATAGTAGAAGGGGCCAGCAGACCCTAGGGGTGCGCCAGCCCCTAGCCCTTTTTCTCCTCTTCATGGCGGTGGTACCCCCTCCTTCATGGAAATGTAACCCCTCTCTCCCTTAAGTATTATTTAATTGCTTGACATTGAAAACAATTAAATACCACTTAAAGAATTAAATAAAACATATTTATTTAATTAATATTTGCTAATTCATTCAATTAACAAACATTAATAATAAACCCCTTGTGTTATTTCAATATCCCGAAACAGTTTCAGCGTTTTTCTGAAACAACCCCTGTGTTGTCCAGTAACTCTGTCGGAGTTCCATATCCACTCAAAATGCATCAGTGAACCTTAAGTGTGTCACCCTACGGTTCGTGAATAATATGGACATGATAGAGACACCTCTCCGATCAATAATCATTAGCGGGATCTATAAATCCGTAATGAATCCTATTTATTCAACAATGAATCCAGTGATCGTGCAAACCTTTTTCTTAGTAACCAATTCCTTTTGTCTCATGATATTTTACTTGTCTGAGATCCGATCATTTGGTATCATCCATACCTAGTTTAATCTCTTTACTGACAAGTACTCTTTTCCTTGTTTTGTGATATAACATTCGTTGTGATCAAATCACTTGCTTGCAAGCTGTTATCAATGTGATATCACTGAGAGGGCCCAGAGTATATCTCTCCGTCATCGGATGGACAAATCCCACTCTTGATCCATGAGTCTCAACTAACACACTCTAAGTACCCAACGACATCTTTATAACCATCCTGTTACGGTGTGACGTTTCATGGAATCAAAGTACTCTTCCAGTGTTAGTGATTAACGTGATCTCATGGTCTAAGGACTAGTGTTACTTCAAGTGAGATAGCAATATAAACTTTGAAGACATGATCGTATTGCTAAACCTACTATGGGAGAATGTTCATCATATCATTCTCCAATGACATGACCTATTTATTAACAACATCCAATGTTCATGATCAGGAAACCTTGATCATCCATTAATTAACAAGCTAGTGTAATGAGAGGCATTACTATGAACCTTTTCTTTATTTATTAAACACACATGTATTAATGTTTCCGGTTAACACAATTATAGCATGGGAAATAAACATTTGTCATAAACATGGAATAATATAATAACCACTTTATTATTGCCTCTCGGGCATATTCCCTTCAGTCTCCCAGTTGCACTAGAGTCAATAATCTAGTTTAAATTTGCGTATATAAACACTTATAGCTGGTGTTATACATACGCATTGCTAGTGGTAAACCTAATCTCCAGACTTGACGCTTTCAGATCTGTGTGTATTTGCATGTCTTTGCATCTCTATGCATCACTCATTCTCAAATGAGATGGCATTGTATAAATTTGGTACTTTGGTGAGACCTTAGTTCCTTGGGGTTTGAAACATGTTGATACTATTGTCGTACAATAGATCTTCATAGTACTAGCCCACTTGGAACTACACCTAGGTTGATAACAAACTTCTTGACAAAAATGCCTTCCTATGCTGCTACTATAGCAGTCTTATACTTAGCCTTTCGTTGTAGTATCCATTATAATACTTAACCTCTTGGAACTCATCCAAATTTACCACAGAACTTTCTTCCATCAAATTGTGCCACCTTAACCCATAGCCTAAATTGAGATAAACTAATTTTGTATCTTATGAGAAAACTAGCGTCAATGTAACATTTTACATTGAACTATAAACTAGTATTAGTGTAACACTTTACAAAGAACTATTTGTCACCTCTACATACATAATATATTCTTAGTACTTCTAAAGCACATAATGATATCTTAATATTGTCCAGCAATCATATTATAAATCACTTGGTATATGCTCATAACATTTAGTGAATAGGACATATCTAGATATATACATATCATGGTATTCATGATTGATCAAATCATTCATATGGTTTCACTCACCAGGTGTCAAAACACTTGAATCTTGTTTCAACCTCTTCCATGCGGCAAGAACCTTTCTTGTTGTTTCCATATTGAAATTCATTCAATATTTCATATATGTACTTTGGCACAACCATATTAGCACCTCAATCTATATACATAGACATTCATACCCAATATTCTGGTTTTTCCTAAATCTTTCATTTAAATCTAATTTTAATGAAATCCTTGACTTGTGTCAATAAAAGATACATCATTTCTAATCAATAATATGTCTTATACACAATGTGTTAGAAATATGTCTCAGCGCTCCCACTTAATTTCTTGCAAATTTGAGCATCTTCATCATCTCCAATGAAATTAAACATTTAAACATTTTATCATGGTGAAGATTCGAACTCCGCGATGCTTACTTTAACCATTGAAGATTGCATGCCTTTTTAGCATCCTTTGATTTAAAAAACGCTTCGAATCATGTCATGTACACATCCTAGGTAACCATTATTTTAAAAGATGTTGTTTTGTTTGTTCAACTACCATATACCAAAATTGACATATGTAGTGGTTGCTACAATAATCTGTCCAAACTAAATATCGCTACGAAAGATCGAATATTGTCATAGCCAACTCTTTGAACATTGTCACAAACTCTTTTTAGGCATGTCGACTATTTCATAGATGTGAAACATCCATGTCTGTTTATTTATATATCCAAACACGACCGATAGGCTTCACGCCTTCCGGAGGGTCTTCCAAGTTCAGAAACTTAGTTTTTCGTGTATGCTATCACGGTTTTTATGGCTTCTATCAATTTTATGGAGTCAGGGCACATCATCGCTTCTTTGCATGTAGTCGGTTCATCATTGTCAAACAATAATGATCCAATCTGAAATATTAGTATTTGATTGTTTTACCCGACCAACAGTGGTTCACTAGGAACTTAGATCTTTGTGACCATAACCTTTGAGTCACGTGAGCCATGAGCATTGTGGTTTCCTCTGGGACACTTACCGGCGCTCCACAACCAAGCACATATAGCTAAGGTTCAAATAACCTTATCAAAGTTCGCCCTCCCACTAGACTTTTCACAAAATATTCCTTCTCAAGAAATTTGACGTTTCTAAGCGACAATATTTTTGTCTTCGGTATTATCGAGGAACACCCAACGATTATTTTGAATAACCTACAAATACATGTTCATCCGACTTTGGTTGTAAACATTTTACTTATGCCTAGCATACCAAAATTTAAGAAAAGACAACTTTGGTTTTATCCCAAAGCCATAACTCACATGGTTTCATTTCAACGGATCATGATGGATCTCTTTTCAATGTAAAAGCGGTAGTCTCTAAAGCTTTAATCTTCAAAATATAATGGAAGTATTATAAATAACACCATTGATCGTACCATGTCAAACAAGGTTTGATCACATTTCATGAACACTCCATACTCCTATGGTATTTCGAGAAACGCAAGTCTGCGAAACGATTCTTCAATTCTTAGGTGTTTGCTGAACTTGTAACTCAAATATATTCCTTTATGATCCAATCATAAATTCTTTATTTTCTTGTTACAATGATTTTCCACTTCATCTTGAAGGTATTTGAACATTTTTCAAATGTTTCATACTTCTACTTTATTAAGTAAATATACACATATATTCAATCAAATTTTTGAAGAAAGTATATGAAGTTGAAATTCATCGCTCATGACCTACTTAATGGACTATATACATCAACATGTACAATGTCTAATAAGTTAGTCATTCGTTCTTCTTCTGGCCTATGAACGAAATTTAAATCATTTCCAGGAAATTCTCACAAGCGTCAATTTGATTGAATCAAAAGGACTCCAAAATTCCATCAACATGGAGTTTCTTAATGTTTTCTTTTCCAATATAGTTTAAACAGAGATGTCACTTTGCAAGTGATATTTTAATCATTTGTCTTGAGACATTTTATCATTAGTGTTATATATGTGATTTCTCCAACTAGACTTGTAAGAGTTCATCCATCTTCTATGGAATATGGTAATTATTTGAACAAGAATTGTTCTCATAATACTGAAACAAAATAACAATTATTAAAAAAATCTTGAAACCTAGATTTGATGTCGACAAGAAACATAACAGCACTTTACTTTTTTCCGATGAACATCATCACATTTTATTTTGCTAGTTACTTAGGCCATTGTAGTTCATGAATTGAGTTGCTCTATATCATGCTTTATACCAAACAATCCGGTATCCAATACCCAAAAACACATTGTTTAACAAGCAAAGGATACACCCATAACATGTATATCATCTACATACCTAAGGTGGACATTTCAAGTCTTTTCTTTTCTATCAAATATTTTATAGATTCTCTTTCATCATTTCCTTTTCTTTTTAAAAGAATATATCAACATCAATAGTGGTTCCATACACATGACACATATTATGAAGCGTGTATAGTCAAATACTAATACCTTTGGACTTGCACTTTGAAGTGGATCACCATCATCAAATGTTTAATGTTCTTTCAAAATCCATTCTTTAGTAATATTTTAATGTAGTAAACATTTTTTACCTATATATTCTATGCATCCTTATCATGACAACTTTCAGGATCAAGCTACTATAGCTTATAAAGGATGAATCATGAATATAATGTTAATTCCTAAAACTTTTGGGTGATTAGGACGCCCAGCGTCTCCAACCTTTACAAATTCACATACAATATGAGAACATGTATCTTACTAAAATTATATTCTATCATATTGCAACCAAGCATTGTTTCAGAAATCACAATATCTTGTACACAATATGGTTTTTGAAACAGTTCTCATGTCCTAGATAACATGGATATTAATACAATTTTTCAATATCAATAATCATGGAGGCAAGCATGATACTTAGATACTAACACTGTAATTTGTTACTCTTGATTCAATACTACTTATTGAATTTCACGAAGTAAGTGAGGTTTTGCTGAAAGTTTGCAATAGTACTTTAAACTTTAGATTGACACTCATTCAACAATATGATACCAGTTCGTAAAGTAAAATTCCAGAATTCTATAGTTCTATTTATCTCAATTATAGCTAATTACAAGGTAGTAAACGAATGCCAGTGACTACAATGAACTATGAAAATTCATCATGATTTAGTTTACGATAAATTGTGTTCTAACTAATCCAAATTGCTAAATGAACTCCCACTAAAAAACGACATCCCTCTAGTCATTTTTAGTGATTACACAAACCAAATTCACTACAACATGACTGACCATCACCGTGAGGTGGTGCAGATGAAATGGCGAGCATCATATGTACATCATTTCATTCATATGACTCGTGCTTTACCTTTCGGTTCATGTTCTGAGGCCATGTCTGTACATGCTAGGCTCGCCAAGTAAGAACCTTAGTACTCACGTGTGTAAAACTATCTCACACCCGTTGTATGCAAATATAGAGTCTATCACACCCGATCATCATGTGGTGCTCCAAAACAACGAACTTTCTAAACGGTGCATACTAAGGAAGAACATATTATTATCTTATATTTAGTGAGAGGGATCATCTTGTAATGCTACCGTGGCGATCAAATACTACCGAGGAGATCAAATCAAAGCAATATAAGATGCATCACACATGCAAGTATATTGCGATATGATATGGTCCTTCACGCATTCGATCTCCATCTTGTGCGTCATGGCATGATCTTCATCATTCCACTAGCATGTCACCAAGTGAAAGAACATTTCATGTTTTTCTGTGTTTTGCGTGTTAGATAGCAAAATCGTGGAGTTTTCTCATGTGCACTAAGTGTGCAGGAGATTTGGGGGGCGGATTATCCGCCCCACCAAGGGCCGGATAATCCGGCCTACCTCATTCATCAAAGGCTGCCAAGGCGTGTCGCTCGGAGTCCAGTCAGATTATCTCCCGGAAAATCTGAATTGGGCGGTTTTTCTTCCCCAGGCCAGATAATCCGGCTTTCGCATGGGCCGGATAATCCGGCCCAAGAATTTGACCAAAGCCTGCCAACATGCGTCGCTTGGAGTCCGGTCGGATTTTCTCCCGGAAAATCCGAACTGGGCGGTTTTTCCTCTCCAGGCCAGATAATCCGGCCTTCACATAAGGCGATCAAGGGCAAGCTCGGCGCGACACTCGGAGAGGGGCGGATTATCTGCCGGATAATCCGAGTCTAGGGCGGAGTTTTCCCCAGGCCGGATAATCTGACCCTCACTTGGGCCGGATAATCTGGCCCCTAAAGACTCCAACGGCTTGGTTTTGGAAGGGGGTATAAATATCCCTCCTTCCCCAACGTTCAAACTTCTTGATTCACTCGAAATTATTCAGACACTTTGCAAGAGCTCCCATTCTATATCTCCCACTTCAACCACCTGAAGGCTTCGATCTTTGGGGGAATTAAAGGAGGAGAGAATCATCATCGTCATCACAAATCAAGCGCATCAACTCCTCTCCATTCATTTGGAGAAATCCCTGATCTAGTATTCTTGTCAATATCTAGATCTTGTTCTTTGTTATTGATAACTTGTTCTTGTGGCAGCTTGTTGTCATTACGAGAGCCTCCAAGTTGATTGTGGAGTTGTGCCCCGCTAGTTGTGTAAAGGCACCGGTACCTGCCTCGAAGGGTCCCTATAGTGGAAAGGTGGATCAGGCCTCTGGTGGCGGGATCCATCGGAGAACAGGGTGAGGCCTATTGTGGCGTGGTGGTCTTAGTACCGCCCACCCCTCCAACGCAGACGTACTTCCCTTAACAAGGAAGGAACTGCGGTCAAACAAATCCCGTGTCTCCACGTGCTTCACTACGGTTTACCCGTTCCGCTTCCACTCGCTCTTTACTTGCTAGTAGATAGGTTTGCATATAGGGAAATTCCACCTAATAGTTTATCTAGAGAATTTACCCTTTGTGCTAAGCCTAAAATTGAAAAAGCATTAAAAGTTGAAGTAGCACCTATTCACCCCCCCCCCCCCTCTAGGTGCCTATATGATCCATTTCAATTGGTATTAGAGCCCCGGCTCTTTATTCGGGCTTAACTGCCTAAGAGAAGTATGGGTACCAAGGGAGATGGGGATGAGGCTGTGGATAAGGTCACAATGGATGACCTCGAGATGTTGGAAACAACCTTGTTGAAATCCTTTGAGGTCAACATGGACGAGATGAATCAAATGATTGCTCGTCTCACATCATCCATAGCCCCATCTCCACCCTCCTCTGAGGCCGCCACACCATCATCCAAGGATAAGGCTAACACCGGATCCAAGGATGATGAAGTGGTAGGTGAAAAACATAATGGTTCCACCTCCAAGAAGGGAAGTGGTAAGGAGGAATATAGTGAGGTTCGTCACGTATATTCCCCTGATCCACCTATCCCTCATCCTCATATAAACAACAGGGGTGATCCACCCAAGCTTACTGCATCCTCTTTTAATCAATGGCAATTCTTAATGAAGTCTCATGTTTGCAGCTCCTCAATTGAACTTTGGAGGATTATTTAAGAGGGTCTTCATATTGGAGATCATTCCAATCTGACAAGAAGAGAAGTTGTGGACAACCAATTGAATGTTGCGGCTCTCCAGATGGTACAACTCGGTGTGGGCCCCAAGGACATGCCCCACATTGAACATCTCAAAACAACTAAAGAAGCTTGGGATGCCCTCACCGATCTCTTTATTGGGAATGAAAGCATGAGAAGGAATAGGTATGATGCCCTGAGTAATGAAGCTGAAGGATTCTACATGTTGGATGGTGAAAACCATGAAGACATGTATAGAAGACTCAAGGGCATTGCAACAACATTTAGAAATCATGGAGTCACCCACATTGATGATGCATGGATAAAAAGAAAATATGTGAGTGCCTTAATGCCTTTCGAGCCAACGGATTTGAAGAGCTTGCAAGGTAGACACAACTACCATCAAATGACATCCAATGAAGTCATGCAAGAAATGGCATCATTCAAAGTTGCTGCGAAGAACGTTGAAGATGCCTGGGCTCGTGCCATTGGAATGCAAAAGGGAGTCAATGTTGCTCTAAAGGCTAAAGTTGTTGAGCAAGATGAGGATGAAAGATCTTTTGAGGGGGCGTCCATGGACTGCCCCGATGAAGTCAAACGTGCTCATGGTGAGTACATGGCGTTTTACGCAAGGAACTTTTGGAAGGATCCTGCCAAGGCCAAGTCGGAACTCGAGCGCAAGAATGGGTCGAGTGGAAGAAGAGAAAGTGGCCCAAAACTAAGAACATGCTACAATTGTGGAGATAGGATGCACTTTGTAGCCGAGTGTCCTTATCAAAATAGATAAGGCAATGGTGGCAGGCTCATTCTTAAAGAAAAATTCAAGGCACCTAAGAAGAAGCCATTTATTAAAAAGAATGGCCCCTACAAGAAGCAACCCAAGATCGTCTTAGTGGCACAAGAAGAATACTCCTCTACAAGTGAAGATGAAGAGGATGAAGATACTTCTCGCAAGGTGGCTGCTATAGCCACCACATCGACCATTATCTCTCTTCGACTCGCCAAACGAGAACGTCATCAACAACAAGGCCACTTGCCTTATGGCAAGAGGGTCTGAGGTATCAAGTTCTAGCTCTTCATCTCCTAAGACTAACATAAATTTGGATATGGATGATCATGATAGTCTTAAAATGAAAGAAGAAGTTATTGCTTTGGACAACTTTTTCACTAACCTGCAAGGTGAGCACAAACTTCATTTTGATGCTCTTATGAGTCAACTTTCTTAAGCCGAAGATCTTCTTGAAGAAAAGGGCAGAATTGAAAGAGAAGATGCCTTGGAGATAGCTTCTTTGAAGAATGCTTTGGAAGAAGAAGAGGAAGCTCGAGTATCTTTGGAAGAGAGACTCGAATCCATTGAGGAGTCACATGAAGAAGTTGTGGCTCAACTCATCAAAGAACGTGACAATGCTCTTACCAATGTAAAGAAACTAAAGAAAGAAAAGATTGAATTTGGGGCTGCTCATGCTAGACTCTCGGAGAAGTTTGATAAACTTGACGGTGCTCACAAGGCATTGAAGAGTGATCACTCTACTCTAAATGAGTATCATGATCAGCTCCAAACTCAATTGAAGTTGTATGATGTGCCAAGTACCTCCACATCATCTTATGGAAAAGAAGATCTTGCAAGAGGTTCTCAACACAAAGGTAAGGAAGTTCTTGATGAGATACTGAGCAAGCAAAGGACAAACAATAGAAAGAAGGTCTTGGTTACATTCCCAAGACAAAGAACAAGAAAAACAAGAAGAAGAAGAAGAAGAAGAAGAAGAGCAAGAATGCTCAACCAAAGACTAGCAACATCACCAATGACAAGTCTAATTATGATGGTTTTGCAGGGGCTAACAATCCTAACTTTGAGTTATATTGTGATTATTATGGTGATGTTTATGCTAGTTATGTAGGTCCTTATGATTGTTACATTCCTTGGTCTATTTGGGTCCCCAAGACCCTTGTCACTAACATGAGAGGACCCATTGAAAATGGGTACCTAAAACCAAGAAGTAACTTTCTTGCAGGGCTATGCTTCCGGTGGGTCTAAATGGGTACTCGATAGCGGATGCACGAGTCATATGACCGGAAGCAAGGAGATCATCACGAAGATGCGGCCAAATCTTGATCATATAACCTTCTCCTATGGTGACAAGTCAAAATCTAAGGTATTGGGTCTCGGCAAAGTTGTGGTGGCTCACGATATCTCTCTCGTGGACGTCATGCTTGTTGACATCCTTGGGTACAACTTTTTTTCAGTTCGCGCCCTTGGTAAGATGGGCTTTGCAGTTTATATTGATGCTGATTTGGTGGAACTCTTGTGGAGCAAGTCTCTAAAAGTCGCTTTCGTGGGATATGTCAAAAATGACCTGTACGTGGTGGACTTTTTGGGGAAAACCACTACAGGACCGATGTGTCTTTTAGGAAAGGCTGACGTGGGTTGGTTATGGCATCGTCGACTAGCCCACATCAATATGAGAACTTTGCAAAGTCTCCACAAGGGTGGCCACATCCTTGGACTAAAAGAAAATGTTTCCTTTGCCAAAGATCGTGTTTGCAGGGCTTGTGTTGAAGGGAAAATGCATGACTCTCTTCATCGTAGGAAGACTATTATCTCATCAAAAAGGGTCTTAGAGCTCCTACATGTGGACCTCTTCGGACCTCCATCTCATGCAAGCCTCGGTGGGAAGAAGTATTGTCTTGTGATCGTTGATGATTACTCAAGATACACTTGGGTTTATTTCTTCAAGTTTAAGAGTGAAACTCAACAAATGGTCATCGACTTTGCCAACAAGGTTCAACGTCAACACAACGTCCCTATTCTGGCTATAAGAAGTGATAACGGCTCTGAGTTCAAGAACTACACCTTAAATGAGTTCCTAAATGAAGAGGGGATAAGACATCAATATTCTGCTGCGTACACCCCTCAACAAAATGGTGTAGCCGAGAGGAAAAATCGAACTCTAATGGATATGGCAAGGTCAATACTAGCCGAATTCAAGTCTCCTTATAATTTTTGGGCTGAAGCAATCTCTACCGCTTGCCACTCATCCAACCGTTTATACCTCCGTAAAATCTTGGACAAGACTCCATATGAAATACTTATCGGTAACAAGCCAAACATCTCATACTTTCGGGTATTCGGGTGTAAGTGTTTCTTTCTCATCAAGGGAGTTCGTTTATCTAAGTTTGAATCTAAGGCTCTAGAAGGTATTTTTGTTGGTTATGGTGCTGAATCCCACACTTATAGAGTCTACAATAAGCTCTCCGGAACTGTTGTAGAATCTTGTAGTGTGGTGTTCGAAGAAAATTACGGCTCCCGTGCGGGGCAAGTTGATGTTTGTGATGCAGATGTTGAAATACCCCAAGATGCCATAAGAAGAATGGGCGTGGGATTTTTCCGCCCCATTGAGGAACCCCTTATGACGGATCGGGAAGGACAATGCTCTACTCATGGAGAGCCCTCATCTACACATACTCATCATGTTCCAACCATGGGAGTAACTTCTACACCATCTCCATCAACTGCTGAAGGTCAAGATGTTCCAGAAAGCTCCAGGCCGGAATATCCGGTTGACACCGGATTATCCGGCCACCCCGCTCCTAATGACCAAACTGCTCCTGGTGATGAAGAAATCGCTGCAAGCTCTAGGCCGTATTTTCTGGCTAGCCCCGGATTATCCGGCCCCTCGCCAGTTCAAGCAAGTCCCAGGCAGCCTGATAAAGCTGCTACAAGTTCTCCCAGGCCGGATTATCTGGCCTCTCCATCCTCCGGATTATCCGGCCCTGAATCATCTGTTGTTCAGCAGTCTCCTGTTACGGCTGCTGACCCACCTCAAGGGCACACTTCATCACCGCCTACTACTGTTATCCCAGATTCTAATCAAGGTCGATCAAATGATTCCAATGAAGATTCAAGTGATGAAACTATTCCACCAAGAGACAACAAGCTTATTGAACTTCGTCGCAAGGCTCGTGCTGATCGGAACCTTGAGTTAAGGGTCACACCCTCGACAAGGTTGTAGGTGACCTTCGACGAAGGGTTTCTACAAGAAGGGAATTGGCAAGTTTTGGTGAGCATCAACCCAAGAAAGTTTTTGAAGCTCTTGAAGATCCGGACTAGGTTGTTGCTATGCATGAAGAATTGGATAATTTCGAGCGCAAAAAGGTCTAGCAACTCGTGGAGAAACCCAAAGATTCCCGCAATGTTATCGGCACTAAATGGATATTTAAAAACAAGCAAGATGAGAATGGCATTGTTGTGAGAAACAAAGCGAGACTTGTGGCACAAGGCTACTCTCAAGTTGAGGGCATTGACTTCGGCAAGACCTATGCTCATGTGGCTCGACTTGAGTCCATCTGTATCCTTCTTGCTTATGCTGCCCATAACAATTTTAAAATGCAGCAAATGGATGTCAAGAGTGCTTTCCTTAATGGTCCTCTACATGAGTTGGTATATGTAAAGCAACCCCCGGGATTTGAGGATCCTAACTTCTCGAACCATGTCTACAAACTCGATAAGGCACTCTATGGCCTTAAACAAGCCCCACGTGCGTGGTATGAGCACCTTAAAGAGCTTTTGCTAGACCGTGGCTTTGAAGTTGGGAAAATCGATCGCACTCTTTTTACTAAGAAGGTTAAGGGGGAGCTCTTCGTATGCCAACTATATGTAGACGATATCATCTTTGGTTCTACTAATAAAGCTTTTAATGATGAATTTTCAAAGCTTATGACACAGGTTTGAGATGTCTATGATGGGGGAATTATGGTTCTTTCTTGGATTCGAGATCAAGCAACTTAGAGAAAGAACCTTCATCAATCAAGCAAAGTACATCCAAGACATGCTCAAGAGATTCAAGATGACGGATCTTAATGGTGTCGCCACTCCGATGCAAACAAAATGTCACCTTGAACTTAACCCACATGGTAAAGATGTGGACCAAAAGGTATATCGGTCCATGATCGCTCTCTTCTTTACCTCTGTGCATCTAGACCCGATATTGTGTTGAGTGTGGGGGTGTGTGCAAGGTATCAAGTAGCTCCTAAAGAAAGCCACTTAGTGGCGGTCAAGAGGATCTTTCGATATTTGATTCATTCCCCTAACTTTGGTCTATGGTATCCCAAGGGCTCCAATTTCTCTCTATGTGGTTATACTGATTCAGATTGGGCTGGTGATAAGGATGATCGGAAATCCACTTCTAGAGCTTGTCAATTCTTGGGAAGATCTCTAGTGTGTTGGTCATCTAAAAAGCGGAATTGTATCTCTCTCTCCACCGCCGAAGCTGAATATGTTGCTGCTGCTAGTGCTTGCACTCAGTTATTGTGGATGAGGCAAACTTTAAAGGAATACGGTGTCAATTGTGACAAAGTGCCTCTTTTATGTGATAATGAAAGTGCAATCAAAATTGCGTATAATCCGGTACAGCACACAAGGACAAAGCATATTGAGATTTGGAATCATTTTATTCGAGACCATGTTGCTCGAGGCGATATTGATCTATCTTTTGTGAGCACGAAGAACCAACTTGCTGATATTTTACGAAGCCTCTTGATGAAGCAATATTCTGCTACTTGAGGAATGAGCTAAATATCATTGATTCCAGGAGTTTGTCTTGATTACCCATGCATTCATTCATACATCTCAGTCTTATTTGGTCTAGATGTGGGCATGGATATAGGGGGGGGTGTGGTCCTAATTAATTGGGCTAACCCTCCCCCCATAATGCCAAAATCAAGATAAATCATTTCTCTTAATATCATTTTGTGATATGTGAGCTTATTGATGAGTATTGGTCGTGAACCCAAGATATATCTTCGCGGTGTCACACCATACAGTCCAACAAGGTGGCTTCGGCCACCGCCCTCTCCCTTGAGGAGAATTGGATTTTTATGGATCTTTTTGGTTGTTTTTGCTCATCTCATGTTCTTATGGGAATCACACTCAATTTTGGCTCTTATTTGATTTCTTGCAATTTTGAGCGTATAGTACCATCTCAGTTTGTCTTTTTAATCCTAAGCCTTTCTCCACCCCTAAGACATCTATTCTTGCACACAAGTCCCTTCTACACCTTGTGGGGGTGTTGTTTGGGGACGCGCGGGCCTGAATTTGTGTACAACAGAAATTCAGATTTGAGGCCGGATAATCCGGCCCAAGTGTAGGCCAGATAATCCAGCCCTGGCGGATTTCATCTTAAAGGGCAGGGATCAGGGGGAAGGGCTCATAACGAGCAGCACTTCTCCCCCAACCCTCTCCTCCTCCTCAGCCACCGCCTGCCGTCCCCCACCTCCCCGGAGCCTCTCTGGCCACCGGATTTTTCAGGCCTCCCCGGATCTTCTATCCCGCGCCTCCGGGTACCTTCTCCTCCGTGTTCTTCCTCCAATGAGTGAGGGTAACTCCCTCTATCCCCATCTTTTGCTAGATGTGTTATTTGTTGGGTGGAACGTTGTCTAGAAGGATGTTGTTTCGCGTAGAAATCGTAGTCTTGCAGTGTCTACTTTTTGCGTAGAAATCGTAGTCTTGCAGTGTCTACTTTTTGCAGGATTATCCGGCCTGACAGAATCAACTCTGGTTCAGTTTCACCATATTGTGTGCATTGAATAGATTTGTCTTATGAACTTTTTGACTACTGTTTCCATGCTCTCTCCTGGACTTGTGTGTATGCTTATCCCCATGCTATCGCCCTTGTTCTCCTCACAGGTGGTTCTAGTGTTCCCAAGACCTACAAGCACCGTCCTCGTGGTAAATACTTTTGGGATGACGGTCAGGGTAACTTAGTCGACGAGGTTGAGTTGAGGAGAAGAAAAAACAAAGAGAAGCACATGGCTGAACAAGCAAAGAGGACTAGAAAGGGGGTGTCCAAAAGGAAGGGCAAGGAGCCCAAGATCAACTGCAAGGCTTTGGATCCAGTCACTTATTCCTCTATCCGTCACCATGATTTGTTTGCGGAGTTGCCTCGTGATTCTGAGCTGGGAGATGCTTTCTTTTGGTGTGCTGAACAGAAAGGTATTTTTGAAGATGTGTATGCTAGGCTGAACATTAGGCCTATGCACCCGCTGGTTCTTGCTGAGGCTTTGGAGAAGCCCCACCTTGTGGATGCCATGTATGTGGCTGAGCGGATGGGGCTGCACCATCTCATGTCTCTCCAGTGCTCATATGACTCTGAGGTGGTGAAGCAGTTCTTTTCCACTTTGGTTATTTGTGGCGATGAGCATCGCACTATGAAGTGGATGACTCATGACAGGCCTATGACTGCTATTTTCTGTGTGTTTGCTGAGGTTCTTGGATACAATTTCTGCAGCAGGGATAGGGTCAGTGGCCACCGCATCATCACTCAGCTGAAGCCCAAGAAAGATGAAACTATCTCTCCTTGCACAATGGACAATGGCATTGTGGGCACTCTTGCTGGTATTTCTCCTATCTATGTCGCTTTGGTAGGTCTCTTCCGTGATTCCATCACTCCAAGTGGAGGCAACAATGATAGCATCCGTGGTCACCTTGTTCAGCTCCTTGCCTTCTCCCATGAGGTTGCCTCGTGCGAGGATGAGTCCGTGCAATACAAGCTATATGTGATGGACTTCATCTACCATGAATTGATTGATGCAATGTTCAACCGGCTGTCCATTCCTTATGCTCCCTACATTATGATGCTAATTAGGAACCTGCTTCCTTCTGAAGATTTCAACATTGATGTTGTGCATAAGACAAAGAAGATCTACACCAAGGTTCGGAAGACCTCTCACCCCTCTTCTGCTCCTGAGGGTCTCATGAGGGATGATCGCAGGCCTTCAGTGCCCCCCGTTGCTCGTGAGATCAAGCAGTTGAATTGGTTCCAGCGGAACATCCTTTGCATGGGCGTGGACACACGCAAGGGCCAATTTTGAGGCGTACAAGCAACGCAAGGAGTTGGCTCACTCTCAGCAGCTCATCCTTCACCATGTGTCCGGTGCTTCTGGTGATCCCCTGGCTCCTACCCCTCCCAAACCATATGCCCGGTGGAACTCTTCTTCTGGGCTGAACTATGGAGAGCTGGAGTGTCACTTGTTCCCCTCTGCATCCACTGCTGATGATGAGGATGATGACACCGAGGAGCTTGAAGATGAGGACGAGGATGGGAACGAGAACGAGGACGAGGACGAGGATGAGGACTACGAGTGATCCCTTGGGGCGCTAGCATCGCTCTTCTTCCTTTTTGGCGTCTCGATGCCAAAGGGGCAGAAGTAGTTCTATTAGGTCTTCGAGGATTTGCATGGGTCGGGCATAAGCACTTGCATTTTTTCCTATTCGTCGTTTTCTCGCTTGTGCCCATTTAGCGTTGAACTTTAAATTTGTGATTTGTGGTTTGTTTGAGACTCTGTGACGGTGGTTGTCTGGATTTATCTCATGGATTATGCTTATGCAAATCATCTATTCATATCCTATTATTCTAGGAATCTTTATCGAGGAAGGCGCTTATATTGGTTACCACGTTGATAATTGTGGCTATTTGAAGGATGCCTCTCTCCCTATCTCGGTGGTATGATTATGTTGTTCATATGTCAATGGAATAGATTCACCTATTTGTGTGCATTTTTATTCAAATGGAAAATTCTAATATGCACACATTGAGGGGGAGTCTCTTCCATGTTTATTGCTGGTAGTCTTGTGATCCTTTCCTGCAAATCCTAGTATTGTCATCTAACACCAAAAAGGGGGAGATTGAAAGAACATTTCATGTTTTCCTATGTTTTGTGTGTTTGATAACAATACTGTGGAGTTTCCTCATGTGCGCTAAGTGTGCAGGAGTTTTGGGGGGCGGATTATCCGCCCCACCAAGGGCCGGATAATCCGGCCTACCTCATCGATCAAAGGCTGCCAAGGCGCGTCGCTCGGAGTCCAGTCGGATTATCTCCCAGAAAATCTGAACTGGGGTGGTTTTTCTTTCCCAGGCCGGATAATTCGGCTTTCGCATGGGCCGGATAATCCGGCCCCCAGAATTTGACCAAAGCCTGCCAACGTGCGTCGCTCGGAGTCCGGTCAGATTTCTCTCGGAAAATCCGAACTGGGGCGGTTTTTCCTTCCCATGCCGGATAATCCGGCCTTCACATGGGGCCGGATTATTCGGCCCCCAAAAGGCGATCAAGGGAAGCTCGGCGCGACACTCAAAGAGGGGGCGGATTATCTGCCGGATAATCCGAGTCTGGGGCAGAGTTTTCCCCAGGCCGGATAATACGGACCTCACTTGGGCCGGATAATCCGGCCCCCAAAGACTCCAACGGCTTGGTTTTGGAAGGGGGTATAAATATCCCTCCTTCCCCAACGTTCAGACTTCTCGATTCACCCAAAATTATTCAGACACTTTGCAAGAGGTCCCATTCTAGATCTCCTACTTCAACCACCCGAAGGCTTCGATCTTTGGGGGAATTGAAGGAGGTGAGAATCGTCATCGTCATCATGAATCAAGCGCATCAACTCCTCTCCATTCATTTGGAGAAATCCCTGATCTAGTATTCTTTTCAATATCTAGATCTTGTTCTTTGTTATTGATAACTTGTTCTTGTGGCAGCTTGTTGTCATTACGGGAGCCTCCAATTTCATTGTGGAGTTGTGCCCTGCTAGTTGTGTAATGGCACCGGTACCTGCCTCAAAGGGTCCCTATAGTGGAAAGGTGGATCGGGCCTTTGGTGGCGGGATCCATCGGAGCACAGGGTGATGCCTATTATGGCGTGGTGGTCTTAGTACCGCCCACCCCTCCAACGCAGACGTACTTACCTTAACAAGGAAGGAACTGCGGTCAAACAAATCCTGTGTCTCTGCGTGCTTCACTACGGTTTACATGTTCCTCTTCCACTCACTCTTTACTCTCTAGTAGATAGGTTTGCATATAGGGAAATTCCACCTCATAGTTTATCTAGAGAATTTACCCTTTGTGCTAAGCCTAAAATTGTAAAAGCATTAAAAGTTGAAGTAGCACCTATTCACCCCCTCCTCTAGGTGCCCATACAATCTATTTCACCAAGGTCCATAGTGCCACCATCATGGTTGTTCTCCACTAATCTAAATTACATGGATTTCCATTTCTGACATGCGAGCAATAAAAATAAAAGGACAACCATATGCCTCCTGCCAGTTGTTTAACTTACAATAAATCTCATTCCATACAACAATTTTTTGTATCAGTGACCATATCACATCACATGCCCTGCAAAAACAAGTTAGACGCTTCTAATTTGTCTTGCATAATTTATGTGATTTAGGGCTTTCTAGGGAAGTACCGTTCTTACCTATTAATATGTAACCACAACGGTGATAAAAAATATTATTAGAAATCCTTTGTTGATTAGATCATAACTATAGTGGGAGAGATAGGCACCCATTGAGCCACTTATGCAAAACAAGTTGCATGTCAAGCGTGGGACAAGTCTCATGTGCAAGCACATGTAAGTTTAGTCTTGGGCCGTTTCATCTCACTATGCCACTATGATCCAAAATACACAAAGAGGGAAATGGCATGATAATCAGTGCCCACATATCCATGTGTTCTACTCGTGCATAACATCTACGCATAGACACGACTCTAATACCACTGTGGGGTTCGTAGCATGTAAAACAAAAAAATCCTACACGCGAACCACTATCTATCCAAGATCATCTACGAAATGGTAGCAATGAGTAACTCACTGAAAGGACAATTATTGTCCTAATCTGTTTTTTTGTTTGTTACCAACATAAGGATCATTTTACTATGTGTTAATGTCTGTAGGTCAATCTAATGAAAAGATAAAAGGCCATATCATACTGGGAAAATCCCTGGATAAAACTGATGTTTCCTAGAGAATCCAGACCAGAGTCTCCGGTGTGTCCAGACTTGAGTCTTCGGTGTGGTCTGGAGTTTCCCCACGAGTTTCTGGAGTGGACTCAAGATGCAGCCCAGGGTCATTATGTGTGGGGGTCCAAAGACAGACTGGATGTTGGCCGGAATCTCCGGTGTGGGGTCTCTAACCGGAGTTTCTGATGAGAAAACACCGGAGTCTCCAGTGTCCCCAGACCAGAGTTCCTGCCAAGTCCCCAGAGTGAGTGATAAGACCAAGGCCAGGACATTCTGATAGGCGGTCTGGAGATGGACCAGAGATGAGATGAAATCTCCGGCGTAGACCGGAGTCTCCGGTCAGTAGTAGTGGAGGCTATAAATAGAGGACCTCATCTTTTACCTCCAGCTACTTGTTCCAGAAAAGAAAAGAACCACCATTAGAGCCACCAAAACTCCAATATCTCTTCATCCAACCACCCAAAGTCGCTGATCTTTGGGGAATCAAAGGAGGAAGCCTTGATCTACAGCTTCACTAAGAGATATCTTCATTTCCCCCTCATTCACTTGAGGGCCCCTTGCTCTAGGGTTTCATTGGAAACCCTAGGCCTTTTTTTGGTTCTTGAAAGCTTGTCTTTGATTGTTGTAATAGCTTGCCTGGATTCGGGAGCCTCCAATTAAGTTGTGGATGTGTGCCTCAAACTTGTTGTAAGGGTGCCGACTACCACCTTGAAGGTTGCCGATATAGTGGAGGCGTGAATCGACCCCTTTGGGGTGAGGTTCACCGGAGAACAAGGGAGGCCTCTTGTGGCGTTGGTTGCTTGATACCATCCCCTCTCCAAACATCGACATACCTCCCCTCAAAAGGAAGGAACTACGGGAATAAACCTTGTGTCTCCGCATGCTAAATTTCGGTTACTTATATCCTTTACCACACCTTACATATGTCTTGCTCTTGCTTAGTTAGTTGTGCTAGTGTGACATATAGGTAAATTCACCTTAGTTGCATATCTAGAGAATTTACCTTTTGTGTCAAACTCTAATTTGAAAAAAGAGTAAAAATTGAAGTAGCACCTATTCACCCCCCCTCTTGGTGACCATATGATCCTTTCAATTGGTATCAGAGCCTCGGCTCTTTATTCAGGCTTAATCGCCTAAGAGAATATGGGCAACCCAGATGAAAGTGGAGAGGGTGAGGCTAGTACTTCGATGACCATGGTAGATCTCAAGAACTTGGAAACAAGCTTGAGATCTACTTTGGGAAACAAAATCCAATAGTTGCGTCAACTAGTTGAGCAACTTGTTAAAAAGTCAGCCTCACCACGTCCCTCTCAAGTGGAAACACCTCCTAACTCTAAGGAAAATGCTCCGGCTAAGCCTATGGGTGAAGTAGTGGGGGATGAACATAATTCCACTAACTCCACCAACAAAAAGGGTGATGGGATGGAAGAGCACCATACGGTTCCTGGATGGTACTCTCCCGATCCTCCGATCCCTCATCCCCATATAAATAATAGAGGTCACCCACCCAATTTAGCTGCACATTCTTTTGCTCAATGGCAAGTTTTGATGAAATCTCATGTACGCAGCTCTTGCATTGACTTATGGAACATTATTGAAAAAGGACTCAAAATTGAGGATCCAACCAACTTGACAAGAAGGGAAGTGGTCAATAGTCAACTCAGTGCCACCGCCTTGCACATGATTGAACTTGGGGTGGGGCCAAAGGACTTTCCCCACATTGAGCACTTTAATACTACCAAGGAAGCTTGGGATGCTCTCACTAATTTATTTGTTGGGAATGAGAGCATGAGAAGAAATAGATATGATGCTTTGAGCAATGAGGCCGAAGGATTCTATATGAAGGATGGTGAGGATCATGAAGGCATGTATCGAAGAGTCAAATCCACTGCCACCGCCTTTAGAAATGATGGTGCCTCTCATATTGATGATGCTTGGATCAAGAGAAAGTATGTGAGTGCGCTCATGCCTTTTGAGCCCACTGACTTGAAGAGTCTCCAAGGAAGACACAACTACCATCTCATGACCTCCAATGAAGTTATGCAAGAAATGGCCACCTTCAAGGTTGCTGTCAAGAATGCCAAAGATGCTCGGGCTCATGCCATTGGAATGAGTAGTGGTATCAATCTTGCCTTGAAGGCCAAAGCTATGGAGTATGAAGAAGAAGAAGAAGAAGAAGAAGAAGGTAGTGATGATGCACTCTCCATGAGACACCCCGAAGATGTCATGGTTTCTCATGGTGAATACATGGCCTTCTATGTGAGAAACTTTTGGAAAGATCTCGTCAAGGCCAAGATGGAGATGCAATGAAGAAGCAACCCAAGCAGTAGAAAAGAAAATGCTACAAGACTACGAACTTGCTTCAACTGTGGTGACCACTATCATTTTGTTGCCGGATGTCCTTATGAGAAGAGAGAAGATAATGGCGGTGCACTTATATTGAATAAAAATTCAAAGGCCCCTTTCAAGAAGCCTTTCTATAAGAATAATGCCACCAACAAGAAGTCTAGTGACATTGCGTTGATAGCTCATGAAGAATTCTCTTCTGATGATGAATAGGAGGAGGAAGAATAAGAAACAAAGAATGTTGTGGTTACCATTGCCACTACCTCTACATCCACCTTCTCCCTCTTTTATTCCCCAAACGTGAACATCTCCAACATTAACATCACTTGCCTTATGGAAAGAGCATCAAAGGTATCATCATGTCCTCTCTCCACCTATATTATCCATGATGAAATGGATGATGATATAACTCTTGAGGTGAAGGAATAACTAGTTGCATTCGATACTTTCATGACTAACTTGCAAGGGGAGCACAAGAAACATTTTGTGAATCTCTTGAATCAACTCGCCCACATGCAAGAACTTCTTGATGAGAGATGCAAACTTGGGAGAGAGCACATAGTTGAGATGGAGGCTCTTACTAATGCCCTAGAAGAAGAGCAAGAGACTAGGGTGTCTCTTGAATAAAAACTTGAAGGCCTTGATGAGGCAAATGATCTAATTATTGCTAAACTCATTAAGGAACGTGATTATGTCATTACTAAGTACAAAAAGGCTAAAAAGGACAAGATTGAGTTTGGTGTTGTTCATGACAAACTTGCCGAGGATGTTGAGAGACTTAACATGACTCACAAGGTCTTGGAAAGGGAACTCTTGACTCTCACAAAGTCTCGTGAACAACTTCAAACTCAATTGACTAATATTGCTTCACCTAGTATTTTCATTCCCTCTAATAGTACAAACATCCTTGAAGAAAATGCTAGGTTAAAGGGTGAGCTTGCTAAGGCCACCTTCCCCAAAGGTAACAAGTCTCTTGATGACCTTTTAAGTAAGCAATGGTCAAATATTGAGAATAGAGGACTTGGCTATGTATCTAAAGCCAAGACGAAGAAAAACAACAAGAAGAAGGCCAAGCCCGCACAAGCAAAAGACAAGACCATTATGGGTAGTAATACCCCAAGTGGCAAAACTATGTCACAAGATGACTTTGTGGGAAGTGCTAACCCTCACTATGTCTTAATGCGTAATTCTTATGGTGATGTTTATGCACAACATGTTGGTCCATTTGATGGTTATATTTCTTGGTCTATTTGGGTTCCAAAGACCCTTATCACTAACAAAATAGGACGCATTGAAAAATGGGTACCTAAAAACTAGCTTGATATTTTGTAAAACTATGCTTCCAGAGGGTCAAAATGGGTGCTTAATAGTGGTTTCACAAGTCATATGACCGAAAGCAAGGCAATAATGATGGAGATTAGGGAAAATAAAGATCATATAACCATCACATATGCTGATAAGTCAAAATCTCAAGTAATGGGTCTTGGCAAAGTTGTGGTTACACACGATGTTACTCTGTTGGACATCATGCTTGTTGAGACTCTTGGCTATAATTTACTTTCAGTTCGTGCCCTTGGAAAGATCGGTTTCGTTGTCTTTATTGATAATGATAGTATGGTTCTCTTGTGGCGAAAGACTCTAAAGGTCGCTTTCGTTGGGTACATCGAAAATGACTTGTATGTGGTGGACTTTCCGGGGAAAACCACTACAGGTGTGATGTCCTTATTCGGAAAGCCCGATGTGGGGTGGTTATGGCATCGTCGACTAGCCCATGTCAATATGAGAACTTTGCAAAGCCTCCACAATGGTGGCCATATTGTGGGACTAAAGGAAAATGTTTGTTTTGCCAAAGATCGTGTTTGCAAGGCTTGTGTTGAAAGAAAGGTGCATGATTCTCCCCACAGCCAAATAACATTATAAAGTCGAAGAGGATCTTGGAGCTCCTTCATGTGGATCTCTTTGGTCCACCATCTCATGCTAGCCTTAGTAGGAAGAAATATTGCTTGGTTATTGTTGATGACTAATCAAGTATTCATGGGTATACTTCTTCAAGTTGAAGAGTGAGACCCAACAATACTTCATCGACTTCGTCAATATGGTTCAACGTCAATACAATGTGCCCGTGCTAACAATAAGAAGTGACAATGGCACCGAGTTCAAGAACTACACATTACATGGTTTTCTTAGTGATGAGGGGATAAAACATCAATATTCCGCTACATATACCCCTCAACAAAATGGTGTAGCTGAGAGGAAGAACCGTACATTAATGGATATGGAAAGGTTCATGTTGGCAGAGTTTAAGTCTCCATACAATTTTTGGGTGGAGGCAATCTCCACCACATTCCATGCATCAAACCGGATCTACCTCCACAAAGAGTTGAACAAGATGCCATATGAAATACTTACCCGTAACAAGCCCACATTTCATACTTCCGAGTGTTTGGTTGTAAGTTTTCTATCTCATAAAAGGTGTTTATTTGTCCAAATTTGATTCCAAAGCTTTAGAGGGTATTTTTGTTGGCTATGGTCTCGAGTCCCACATTTATAGAATCTATGATAAACTCTCCGGAATTGTCATAGAATCTTGTAGTGTGGTTTTTGAAGAATATGTTGGCCCCCAAGCAGGGCATGTTGATGTTTGTGATGTAGATAATGAAATACCTCAAGATGACATAAGAAGAATGGGTACGGGATTCATCCGCCCTATTGAGGAACCCCTTGTGGTGGATCGAGAAGAACTATGCTCTACTCAAGTGGATCCCTCATCTTCACAACTTCAACAAGCTCCTAGTATTGAAGGAAATGATAACCCAAGCCAAAGACAAGCTGAGAACCCTCACCATGTTGATCAGACCAAATGCTCTAGGCTGAATTATCCAATCTCTCCACTGACCGGATTCTCCAGCCCTGCGCAGTCAGTTGCTCAAGGTAGATTTATTCAGTCATCCACAAGATCATCTCGAATCCTTTCAACTAGCATGCCAGATAAAGACCAAGATCAACATGTACCTCATGTTGATTAATCTGAACCCATTGTTGATCAAGGTCAAATTGATGGTCAAGACGAGGACCAAAATGAGGAAGTGATCCCCACAAAAAACAACAAGGAGATCGAAACTTGTTGCAAAGCTAGAGTGGACAGAATGTTCGAAAGAAGGGACCACACTATTGAGAATGTTGTTGGTGATCTAAGAAGTGGTATGTCTACTCGAACTCAATTGAAGCATTTTGGTGAGCATCAAGCCCATATATCCATGGTGGAGCCAAATAAAGTGTGGGAAGCTCTTGAAGATTCAGATTGGCTAGAAGCAATGCACAAATAGCTCAACAACTTCGAGAGAAACAAAGTATGGAAGTTAGTAGAAAATCCCAAGGAGTGTTGCAATGTTATTGTTACTAAATGGATATTCAAGAACAAGCAAGATGAACATGGTATTGTTGTGAGGAACAAGGCAACATTGGTAGCTCAAGGGTTCTCTCAAATTAAAGGCATTGATTATGGAGACACTTATGCTCCCATGGCCCGCCTTGAGTCCATCTGTATCCTTCTTGTATATGCTACACATCATAATTTTAAATTGTAACAAATGGATGTGGAAAGTGCTTTTATAAATGGTCCATTGCATGAGTTGCTTTATGTCAAGAAACCCCCAAGATTCGAGGATCCCAACTTTCCAAACCATGTCTACAAGCTTGATACGGCACTCTATGGGCTTAAATAAGCTCCATGCACATGGTATGAGCACCTTAGAGAGTAGTTGTTAGACCGTGGGTTCGAAGTTGGGAAAATTGACCCCACTCTTTTTACTAAGAGAGTCAACGGGGAGCTTTTCGTTTGCCAAATATATGTTGACGATATTATCTCTAGGTCGTCTAACAAAGCATTTAATGTTGAATTCTCAAAGCTTATGACTGACAGGTTCAGGATGTCTATGATGGGGGAGCTTACGGTATTCCTTGGTTTTGAGATCAAGCAAATAAGGGGAGGAACCTTCTTTAATCAAGCCAAGCATACTCAAGACATGCTCAAGAGGTTCAATATGAAAGAATTAAATGGAGCTCCTACTCCCATGGCATCCAAGACTCATCTTGAGCTTAACCCAAATGGTAAAGATGTTAATCAAAAGGTATATAGATCCATGATTGGTTCTTTGCTTTACCTATGTGCATCTAGACCCGATATTGTGTTAAGTGTAGAAGTGTGTGCAAGATATCAAGCGGCTCCTAAATAAAGCCACTTGCTGGCGGTCAAAACAATCTTTTGATATTTGGTTCATACCCGAAACTATGGTGTGTAGTATCCTAGGGGCTCAACATTCTATCTTTGTGGATACACTGATTTGGATTGGGCTGGTGATAAGGATGATAGAAAATCAACCTCCGGGCGTGCCAATTCATTGGTAGGTCCTTGGTGTGTTGGTCTTCTAAGAAGCAAAAATGTATATCTCTCCACTGCCGAGGCTGAGTATGTGGCTGCTGCTAGTGCATGCACCCAATTGTTATGGATGAGGCAAACTTTAAAGGAATATGGTGTCCATTGTGACAAAGTTCCTCTTTTATGTGATAGTGAAAGTGTTATCAAGTTTGCCTACAATTCAATGGATCATACAAGGACAAAGCATACTAAGATTCGTCATCATTTCATTAGAGATCATGTTGCCCGAGGAGATGTTGAGCTATCTTATGTGTCAACCAAAGACCAACTTGTAGATATATTCACGAAGCCACTTGTTGAAGCAAAGTTTTTCTATTTGAGGAATGAGCTAAATATCATAGATTCGAGAATTTTGACTTGATCATCTTGCATACAAACCTATTACTTAATCATTATGTGGTTTAGGTGCAAGCATGGACATAGGGGGAGTGCGGTCCTAATCCATTGGGCTATCCCTCCCCCATAATGCCAAAATTAAGAAAATCAATTATCTTAGTATCATTATTTTTGATATGAAAGCTTCATTGATGAGTAGTGGCTATGAACCCAGGGATAATTCTTCACGGTATCATGCCTCACACTCTTACATGGTGGCCTCGGCCACCACCCTCTTTGTCATAAAGTGTTGGTTCTTATTTCGATTAAATTGGAGTTTCACTTGACCTTTAAGTTGGATTTCATTACCTACTTGGTTCTTCACGGTTTGGAATTTAAACCTAAGCATGTTACTCTCCCCTAAAAAACATTCTATCTATCATATATGTCCCAAAATTTGAATCTAGCGGTTTTTGGTCGAAGAGGGCCGGAGATTCCGGTGTGCAAACACCAGAGTCTCTGGTCAGTCTGGGGTTTCCGGTCTATCAGACCAAAGTCTTCGGTCTGGGACAGTTTCGGCCTGTGACTGAAGGGAGCCGGGGTGAAAGAGTCACAGAGCAATCTATCTTCCACCCCTGACTCCCACCCTCACACCCGCCGCCGCCTCCTCCAAAACCACTTCCCGAAGGCCATTTTGCCACCGGGATTCGCCGTGCCGCCAGCCAACTCAACTCTCTCCACCCTTGGGACATTCCCAACCAGTGGAATCACTCTAATGGATAGATCTGGTACTCTCCCTCTCACCATGAACCTAGGTTTCATCCCCTTCGTTTATTTTGAGTTTTGTACTGATTTTTCCCACTAGAACCACATGCTTGCGTGAACTCTATCACATTAGTCTCATTCCCTTGCCCGATCTGCTAGAATCAAACCCACCAGTAGCCTCCTTGTGCAACCCGAAATCTCCAGACCGAGGATTCTGGTTGGTCAGTCCGGAGACTCCGAACCAGGCCGGAGACTCCAGTCGGTATGACCGGAAACTCCAGTCCAGGCCTGAGATTCTAGTGTTGCACACTAGAGACTCCGGTGTTGATTGCCTCTAGCACATCTTGCAAAGTTTTGACGGTCTTGTTTTTATCTCTGGGACATATGTGCTTACCTCCATGCTATCCCCTCACTCTATATTCACAGGTGGCTCTGGGTCTCGTCGCGGTCGCACCAAAGCCAAGTCCAAAAGGGCGGATCCTCGGTTTGATGAGGAAGCTGGACAGTATGTGATCTCGCCATCCAACCGCAGGAAGCAACTCAGAGATGCTGAATACATGAGAAGGAACCAAGAGCGCATAGAGGAGAAAAATGGCGCCAAAAGGGCTAAGTATGAAAATTTACAATCCCTTTGCCCATATGACCAAGAAAGAGTACCGTGCACTTTGCAAGATGAACTTCTATGAGATGCCAATGACTAGTGATGATCCTTGATATTGGAGAATGGAGAAAAAGGTATTCGTGCAAGATATCTATCTCAAGCTCACCAAGTCCCCTGTCAGCCCTCAAAGGTATATGGACCTTGAGTACATGCGTGCCAAAAACTACTTTGCAGATGCTATGTGGATTAATGAGTAGCTTGGACTACATGGGATCATAGAGCTCCGATAAAACTATAGCATCACCCTTGTACATCAATTCTATGCAACTGTTGTGTTTGGGATTGATCAGGCAAGGACCATGACCTGGATGACTAGCAATGTCCGCTGCACTGCAAACTTATTTGACTTTGCTAGGGTCCAATGAGACTTTCTAGGGTGTGTATGTTCATGTTGGGCACCGTATGCATGACGCTGCTCTTGGCGAAAATAAGAACAAGTTGGCACCTCTCTATGGCAGCAAGGGTGTTGTTGGTGAGGCCAAGGGCCTCAAGCCTCTCTACAACTTACTATTGAGGATATTTTGCCACAACATCTCCCAAGTGCTGGCAATGATGATGCTATTAGGTGTGGCCTTGTCAACTTACTCCACCATACTCACAAGGTATACTGTGCTGGCCTTGATGCTAAAGGATATGCTATTGACATCATGGGTTTGATTTTTGAGGAGATGTATTATGCCATCCTCTTCAAGAAATCTCCTCCTTATGTAACACTGGTGATGAGGCTCATAAATTCTCAGCAACATGGTTCACCTCTTTCTCTTCCTCCTAATCTTACCGAGCATGCCTTGGTGTCTCTTCAAAAGAAAGGGAAAATGGGTCCAGCTCATAGGCAGCCGTTTGAGAGTGAGGATGATGAGATTTCAGAGGCTAAGCGAGCTCCCACTCCACCAAGGGGCTCCCGGAGGAAGAATGCCTCCAATGTTCCCATGGATCCTGGCACACGCGAGTTTGTTCAGGAGAAGGTCAAGAAGGCGTCTTTCTAGGAGAAGACACTTTACTGCATGAATGTGGACATCCGCAAGGGACAACATGGCTGCTACAAGAGAAACTACAGAATTGAGAAGCTCCTCAAGGAAATCAAGCCTCAAGGAGAATAAGAAGAGGAAGGGGAGTCCGGATACAATGATGAGCATGGGGTTGAACCATCTGCAGATTCAGATCACACACTCTCCTTTGGTGCTTGGAATGCCATGAATGCTAGCTTAGTTGATTGGCAGACTTTCTCAGAGGTCACTTCTGATTTTGCTCCACAGGGCACTTCCTCCTCTTGCCCTCATGTCAAAGGCCCACATACTTCTGCTAGTGATGATGACTATGATGAGGATGAGGATGAGGATGACGATGACTTCGAGTGATTCTTTTGGGGCGTTAGCTTGGACTTTTCCCTTTTCAGCATTTCGATGCCAAAGGAGGAGAAGATGTCCATTAGGATCATCCGGGATTTGCATGGGTTGGGTAGTGTTGTATATTTGAACATTTGCTTTCATTTGGTTCTTGTGAAACTTATTTGGTTCATGCAAAACTATCTATGTGTGTGTGGACATGCTATGCTTGTTCCTTCATTGTAATGGTTAAACCTCCCCATGTTTAGTTTCTATTACCTGACTTGCATGTATTACATGATTATCTTAATGCACATCTTCAAGGTAACATAGTTATGTCCCTTATTAAAATTCCCATGCAAAACCTCTTATTGTCACCGAACACCAAAAAGGGGGAGATTGAAAGGACATTTATTGTCCTAATCTGTTTTGGTGTTTGTTAACAACATAAGGATCATTTTACCGTGTGTTAATGTCTACAGGTCAATCTAATGAAAAGAGAAAGGCCATATCATAGTGGGAAAATCCCTAGATAAAATTGATGTTTCCTGGAGAATCTAGACCGGAGTCTCGGGTGTGTCCAGACCAGACTCTCCGACGTGGTCCGGAGTTTCCCCATGAGCTTCCAGAGTGGAATCAAGATGCTACCCAGGGTCATTCTATGTGGGGGTCCGGAGACAGACTAGATGTTGGCCAGAATCTCCCGTGTGGGGTCTCTAACCGGAGTTTCTGGTGTGAAAACATCGGAGTATCCGGTGTCCCCAGGCCGGAGTTCCTGCCAAGTCCCCGGAGTGAGTGACAAGACCAGGGCCAGGACATTCTGATAGGCAGTCCGAAGATGGACTGGAGACGAGCCAGAATCTCCGGTGTAGAGCAGAGTCTCCGGTGTGAAAGTTCACCAACGGGCAGAAAACGGTCAGCATCAGTGGAGGCTATAAATAGAGGACCTCATATTCTACCTCCAGCTACTCATTCCACAAAAGAAAAGCATCACCATTAGAGCCACCAAAACTCCAAGATCTCTTCATCCAACCACCCAAAGTCGCTGGTCTTTGGGGAATCGAAGGAGGAGGCCTTGATCTACAACTTCACCAAGAGAGATCTTCATTTTCCCCTCATTCACTTCAGGGCCCCTTCCTCTAGGTTTCATTGGAAACCCTAGGCCTTTTTTGGTTCTTACAAGCTTTTCTTTGATTGTTGTGACAGCTTGCTTGGATTCTGGAGCCTCCAATTAAGTTATGGATATGTGCCTCAAAATTGTTATAAGGTACCGGATACTACCTTGAAGGTTGCCGATATAGTGGAAGCGTGAATCGATCCCTTTGGGGCAAGGTTCACCGGAGAACAAGGGAGGCCTCTCGTGGCATTGGTGGTTTGAACCACCCCCAAATGCAGACGTACTTTGCCACAAAAGGAAGGAACCGTGAGAAATAAACCTTGTGTCTCTGCATGCTCCATTTCGGTTACTTCTATCCTTTACCACACCTTACTTATATCTTGCTCGTGCTTAGTTAGTTGTGCTAGTGTGACATATAGGTAAATTCACCTTAGTTGCATATCTACAGAATTTACCTTTTGTGTCAAACCCTAATTTGAAAAATAGTAAAATTTGAAGTAGCACCTATTCACCCCCTCTGGGTGCCCATATGATCCTTTCACTCACTCTCGAAGAAGGTAAGTGGGATTATGTTCCCGAACAAACATTGTTAATGAAAGTGTACACGCAATGATATGAAGATCGGGTACTCACGGCGCCACAACCGGCGACACCTCCATACTCGGTCACATGTGCGGCTCGTTGACATCCTCCACGCCCTCAGTCCAGCGGGGAAGCAAAGAAGGGATCCGCCAGAACTCCTCCTTCTGGACTTCTCCAAGTGTTGGTGGTAAATTATTTTGGCAGCGCTTTGCTACAAGCACTCGCCAAATGGTGCATCAGCAAGAAAGGGAAATGGAGGGCGATTCAAGAGTAAGAGAAGAGGAGCATGTCCAAAATTATATAGGAGAAGGGGCAGCAACCCCTAGGGGTGTGCCAGCCCCTAGCCCTTTTTATCCTCTTCATGGTGGTGGCAACCCCCTCCTTCATGGAAAGGTAACCCCTCTCTCCCTTAAGTCTAATTTTATTGCATGACATTCAAAACAATTAAATCCCACTTAAGGAATTAAATAAAACATATTTATTTATTTAATAGTTGTTAATTCATTCAATTAACAAACATTAACAATAACCCCCTTGTGTTATTTTGATATCCTAAAATAGTTTTGGTGTTTTTCTGAAATAACCCTGTGTTATCCAATAACTCTATCGGAGTTCCATATCCACTCAAAATACGCCAGCGAACTTTAAGTGTGTCACCCTATGGTTCGTGAATAATATGGACATGATGGAGACACCTCTCCAGTAAATAATCATCAGCGGGATCTAGAAATCCGTAATGACTCCCATTTATTCAACGATGAATCTAGTGATCGTACGAGCCTTTTTCTTAATTATCTTTGTCTTGTGATATTTTACTTGTTTGATATCCGATCATTTGGTATCATCCATACCTAGTTTGATCTCGTTACCAACAAGTACTCTTTTACTCGTTCCGTGATATAACATTCCTTGTGATCAAATCACTTGTTTGCAATCTATTATCAATATGATATCACCGAGAGGGTCCAGAGTATATCTCTCTGTCATAGGGATGTAAAAATCCCACTCTTGATCCACGAGCCTCAACTAACACTTTCTAAGTATTCAATGATATCTTTATAATCACCGTGTTATGGTGTGACGTTTGATGAAATCAAAGTACTCTTCCAGTGTTAGTGATTGACATGATCTCATGGTCTAAGGATTAGTGTTACTTCGAGTGAGAGAATAATATAAAATTTGAAGACATGATTGTATTGCTAAACCTACTACGGGTGAATGTTCTCACATTATTCTCCAATGACATGACCTTATTATTAACAACATCCAATGTTCATGATCAGGAAACTTGATCATCCGTTAATCAACAAGCTAGTGTAATGAGAGGCATTACTAGAAACCTTTTCTTTGTTTATTAAACACACATGTATTAACGTTTCCGGTTAACACAATTATAGCATGAGAAATAAACATTTATCATAAACATAGAATAATATAATAACCACTTTATTGTTGCTTCTCGGGCTTATTCCCTTCAAATCAAAGGCTTCTCCCAAGGCGAAGATGTCCACCTGGATGCATGGTTTTTGTGCTTACAAAGAATTTTTTCCTCACATGGAGATCTGCTCGCCCTATGGTCCGGAGCCTAAAATTGCATATCACTTGGTAGGGTCCTGGTCGTTCACCTTTCCAGAGTTAAGACTGTCATGGGAAATCCTTTCACATTGCTACCTTAGATGCAAGGCATCCATCTTCAAGAAGGACAACAACTGCAACTCCAATTTCTCTCTATCCGTGAGCGTAGTTGTTGGCTATCCATATCAATGCTCACATTTTGGATGTTGTGGAGAGAACAAAACGAAAGAATCTTTAGCAAGAAGCAAGGCTCAACCGATCAGGTATTTAATAGAATTGTTGATGAGACTAGAATCTGGCAATATGTTAGAATCTATCATATGATTAGAATCCTTCGACCACTTTAGGTTCTTCCTTAGGCTATTTTGAATGGCCGGCCATATAGTACTGGCAAGGAGCGCTGGGTTTTTTACTTTTCGGTTTTACTAATTCTCAGTGAACTAAGAATTAAGTTAGCTTAGACAGGTTCTAAGAAACTGGATTTGCATTGCGATTCGGTTGTAACTAAGACTTTTTAGTCATAGGTTGGGTTGCAACTGAGAATTTTTAGTTACAACTAGGGATGGAACTGAGATTTTTAGTTGGAAGTGGGGTTATTACTGATAAGAACTAGGCACGTCCTTACATTTTTATCTTGCACGATACATATGTGTTATTTCTTCTTTTTTATTTGTGTTCTCATATCTTTATCAATGAAAAATAGCAGGCTGCTTAAAAGAAAACTGAATTTAGATAAACAAAAAATAAAGCAATGAAAAACATACTATGCCTAGAATGGTTCGGGAGGAAACATCAGATGGGAGGAGGGATCCACATCATACACGGGATCGAGTTTTTCCCAAGTGGTGTCTCGCCTCTGTGTCCTTTCTACCCACCCTCCCCTTGTTTACCTTCTCCTCCGGTCGGCCATCCAACCTCTCTTCTCCCCGTCCCCGGCAGCCATGGTGGCCGGCGACGAAGGGGAGGGAGGTCCGGGTTTTTCTTGTTTTTCTTCTATGTAGTTTTAGGGATCCAAATAATGTAGATCTAGGGTTTCCTTTCTCCCTCCTAAATCTTCCCATGGTGGACGGTGGTGGTTGTGCTTCCTTGCGTGTGTGGCAGCTGTTCTGCCCCTTTGCTCAGCTCCTCTTTGGCATGCCTCTCGCTATTCTTTCCCACCGCATTCAAGCCATGGTGGTGGGGCAGAGCTATCGAGCCCGTCGATGGCTGTGACCATGAAGTGAGCAACACCATGCTACGGCGGCGCTGACCTGGGAGGCTGGGCCAGCGAGTCCACCGCAGGTGGTTTTCATGGTGCGAGCGACAATAGACGGGAGTAGGATGCGGTGCTCTACAGGGGTGCTGCCTGTGGGTTGGGCCTACTATGCATCATGGAGGAGACAATCGACGAGTAGTCAGTTTTGCTTGATGGAATAGAGGCGAAGGTCTGGTTGATGAACTGGAGTTCAAGTATCGATCTTCCTCGGCAATCCTTTAAGGCCAGCCCTAGTTGTGTTCTTTTCTCCAATTATGGGTATGGGATCTTTACGTCTTTTTATGAGATGGAGATTGCGGGGTTGCTTGAGGGTCAATTCAGCATGATGCCCAGAACTTGAACTATTTCAATTGGAATCAACAACTCTGTGTGAACCTATGGAGTCAAGGTAATATCAATACGATTCACACATATGCATAGTTAATTAAGGGCAGGACTAGTGATTTAGTTCTCACCAACATTGGGGAGGTCCTTACTGCTGAATTGAAGTCATGTATGCATAAGTTATATATGACCTGTAGCAAATCACCAATAGTACTATATATACAATTTAGCATGATTTGGCTTTAAAGTTTAGTTGCACATGGTTATGTTGGTACCATGATAAGCATGGTGTTGACACCGTCTCTGTTGTTCGGGTTGATCCACGGAGTGTGGATGATAACACTCCTGACGTGGTTCCTCATATTCAATTACGGGGACCCCTTAGTATGAGCTCGTTGATGGTCATTTGGTATCTACAAATCAGTACTCCATTTCCTCATACGCATACGCCAGATAGACTATCGGGATAGCCACGCGCGGCCGCGGGGCATCAACTGGTATGGATCATAGATGCCCTTGAAGACCATGGTTGCGGCACTTTCGGATATGAGTTGTTGGACGATTGCCGTTTGTTTCCTTTCGTAGTCTTTGGTTTCGGCGTCACGTGCCATCTTTATTTGTTTTTGGGTTGTACCAGTTTTCTAACTTGTCTCTCGTTGTGTTTTACAAAGCCACGGTGTACCATAATGTTAATACGCCCTACCTAGATGTTGTAGATTTATCTAAATTTGCATATATCTGGACATGTTTTAGTGCATATATATATATATATATTCGAATTTAGGCAAATCTTCGACATCTGTTTAGAGACGAAGGGAAATATCTTTATGTTAAGAAAGCAGAAGGTACGCGCCGCTTTTTCTTATGATACTGCGACAAAAATCGGGTGTGAGTTTAGACGGTTTAGTTCGTGCACATCATGTGGTTGATACAGTTTTGAATTTGCATCAAGAGGTGACTTGCTTCGATGAAATCGATGTTGTCCTGATTCTTTACCGAATGTGTCTTGCAAACTGAAACTTTTTTCATACTTAAGAGCAACTGACAGCTAGAACCAGGGCAAGAGGAAGTGAAACAAGAGGGTACAATTCAGGACCAGGTAGTGCATACCACCTGCTGTTTGGAGCTGATGCAGAAGCCCCTCGAAGAGATGTTCCTAATCGAAATGAACCAATTGCAGAGGAAGTGCAAGTAACTTAAAATGCACCCTGCTGTGATTTCGAATGCACAAGCTACTCTGATAAATGTATGTTTTACTAAAGAAACTTGTAGCTACTCTGATAAATTTATGTCATTTGATCACAATTTAGTATTCATAGCTACATAAATGCCCTTTTGAGGACTGAATATTTTTGAAATATTTCATGTACCTGTACCATCACTGAATTGCTCTCATTTATAAATTTCTGTCATCACAATGTAGCATGGACAAATGTTCTGTTATTTGGTCATCACGAAATTGCTGATACAATGTATCATTTGCTTCATTTTGGACATTCCAGGAATGTCACATAGACAAAGGTGCTGTCATATTCACACAGAATTGCACACACTCGGACACGCAGCAAATAGGAGAAAAATATGCTTTTTTGTTCAAATTCACACCACATTGTAGTACAAGACTGTTGAAACTGGAATTGCTGAAACTGGAACAACTAAGTAGCTACTACAGGACCAAACACAGGCAAATGAAGCACCTAAAAAGAAACACCTAATCAAACTACATCTTCTTCTTCATCTTCACTTCTTCTTCTCCTCTCCTTCTCTCTGGAAATGAAGCACAATTTAGCTAAAATTAATCAAGTTTGTATCAAATTTTATCAACTAACAAGAGCAAACAGAGGCAAAGAGCGGCACTGACCTTGGGTGCCCACACCTGGCAAGGATTCGGAGCCGAGGAAGGCGACGACCGCCCATTCCTCGCATCCAACCTACCCTGAAGGATTCCCCTCTGCATCTCTAGACTCACCATGTCGGTGGAGAGGACGGGAAGATCATGATCCGGGGCGAGTAGGAGGTGGAGGCGCATCACCTGTTCATAGAGGGTGGCAAGCTCTATAAACTTCGCCCTCTCCTTAACCTCCATCTTCTTCCCCCGTCTGCCCTCTTCATCCAGCTGCCTCTGCCTCTCATCTTCAACCGTCGCAAACCGCACGGCCGATGCAGAACGCGCTCCTCGACGAGCAGGAGCGAGCCTGCCCCTCGAACATGCTCCTCGACGAGCAGGAGCAGGGGACCTCCCGATGCTCACCGTCGATAACTCGCTGGACTGTGACATCCTTCGCCTCCTTCCGCCGCCGCTGCCACGAAACCCTAAATCACCGTCGAGCAGAGGGAGGGAGTAGAGGAAGGGAGCAGAGGAAGATAACATTCGCTAATTCTGTTGATGTCTAGCCGGTTAAACAGAAAAAACCACATATGTGCCCTCTCAGAGCTGGAGTTGCCACCTGTCCATTTCTAATTGGCTGTGGTTTCTTTTTTCACCTAATGGACAAGTTGGTGTACCACCTTAAGTTTTTGAGTGTTTTTGCACCTAGTGGACAAGTATTTGTATGTGTGGTGCAATTAGCTCTTAAAAAAGTCAGAAGGTAGGCGCCGCGTTTTTTGTTTTGACGATACTGCGACGAAAACTTGTTGTGAGTTCAGACGGTGTTGCTCCTTTTTTAATCATGGTTCCAAGTTCCAACGGGCGTACCACTACCAGCCAGCCCAGGCGTATGCTCCATTCTGATTTCGGACAAGGTTCGATGGCTGCGAACAAGAAATTGACAAATGACAAATCAACTTGGCTGAAAAAATACACAAATTTTCTGCAACGGTACTGTAGCACCGGCGTTCCAATATCCCACAGCTGCAGGCGAGGCGAACGACCCCTCGCTCCTGTCCAAATGGCAAATGATGCAACGTCGCAACTTGTGGAATACGGAAGGCTTAATTGTTGCTAGTATCTCATGATTATGACCTTGCACGGCGGCATTGTTCGATGGACGCGACTGATTTGTCCACGTTCATTACTTATTATCACCGTTATCTCGCCTTTCGTTTCTCATTGGAGAACTATACAAGATGAACGAGAACTTGTCCGACAGTAACACTTGAGAAATGGTCCGGAGATATCTAGGTCCATATCATCTGCTGTCCCCAGCTACTTCCAGCCTCATCTTTTACGAGCATCCGCAATTACAAACGCACATTTCTGCTTCATGTCATGCTTTCTGAGCTCTCGCACATCCGTGTCCAGGAGCTCCTCCTCTACTATAGCTGATGCAACTAGGCAACCAATCTGATTGGGCTCTTGCTTGCTCAATAACCGACAGATAAAACTGGTCTTTCACCGCAAACTTACGCGTACCCAACCAAGAGGAGTCCAACAAGTAAGCATACACCAACAAGTGCTATAATCATCTTAATTTCTCGACATAGCACTAGTAATTTTCCATCATACTGTCCATCAACGAGTTACATCATCAACATGAATTTAAATAAGCGAGAACATTTCGATCGAAAAGATGTTTTTTTTTTTGTTTAAGTCCCACGGGACACTAGGAGAGGGCGCAGCGGTTTCTTCATGACGACGGTGAACTCTGGCTTCTCGGTGAAATCGACCTCGTTGCCGGGGACCTCCTGCCACTCGAACTCACGCACCATGTTGGCCACGAAGTACTCCAGGTGGAGCATGGCGATGCCGAGTCCCGCGCAGATCCTTCGGCCGACGCCGAAGGGCATCATCTTGATCTCACGGTTGCCGGTCACGTCCACCCCTTCGCCAGCGCCGCCTGGCAGGAATCGCTCTGGCAAGAATTCCAACGGCTTCTCCCACTCCCGTTCGTCCCGGCCCATCTCGGCGATCATGAAGTTCACCGTGGCGCCCTTGGGGATGAGGTACCCGCCGATCTCCATGTCCTCAGCCGCCTTGTGTGGCAGCACGAAGTGACCCGGCGGATGCTTGCGCAGTCCCTCGAGGACGACGGCTTTGAGGTAAGGCATCTTGTGGACGTCGTCCTCGGAGACCTCCTCCTGTTCGTCTCTAGTCGTGGCGCTGATCTCCTTGTAGATATTCTCCTGTATCGCCGGGTTCTTGACCAGTTCGGCCATGATCCACTGTAGCCCGGTGGAGGTGGTGTCGGTGCCGGCGTTGAGGAACTCACCGCAGAGGTTGACCATCTCGTCATCGGTGAGGGGGCGGTTTCCTTCCTCGGGGAGCTTGATGTCGAGTAGGGTGTCCACGTACGAGTGCTCGAACGTCGTCTCTTTCTTGGGCTCGCCGCCGCGGCTCTTGTACTCCCGACGCGCATTGATCAGCGGCACGAACAGCTCCTTCTGCCGCTGCCGCATGGCGTGCGCTGTCTGGAGGCGGCCGCGGAATACGTGCTTGGTGAGCGACGGGAAGAAGGCGAAGATGGACATCCTCCTGGTGACGTAGAGCAGATGGTCGCGCTGTGCGGCTGCGATGGCGCGCACCGCGGCCTCGTCGAGTCGCTCGCCGAAGCACATGAGCACGAGGAGACAGAACATGGCGTACTGGAACGTCTCCACGACGGCCGCCCCGCTGGTGGAATCGTCTCGCAGCTTCTGGATGAGCACGCAGCGCACCCAGGAGCGCGCGGGCGCGAAGAGGTGGACGCGCGACGGGTGCAGCGTCTCGGCGACGAGGTTGCGCCGAAGGAGGCGCCACACGGGCCCGTAGCTAGCGCGCGTGATGGTGTTGTCGTTCTCGCCAAGGAGCGCGAAAGTGGAGAGGGCCGGCCGGTCGGCCAGCGCGGCGCCGCGCTCGACGAGCGCCGCATGCGCGAGGCGGCGGTCTGCGACGAAGATGGAGAGGCGGGATCCCACGCGCAGCGACACGATGGGGCCGTACTGCGCGAAAAGGCGCCGGAGGAGGGGCTCTATGTCGGCCAGCGAGTTCTTCAGCAACACCACGCTGCCCAGCACCGGCACGGACGGCGGCCCAGGCGGGAGGCGGCGCCGCAATACGCCGCCGCTCTTGCCGTTGCGGAGGAGGAGGAGGATTAGTGGGATCGCACCGAGGATCGCGCCGAGGAATATCATCCACGTGTCCATGACGCGTGTGGTGCTGCTCCGGTTTCTCCTCCTTGGATCGAATACTTTCCTGATAGGACGATCCGATACTTGTGCTGTGCGGACTGCGGAGTGACAAATGTGTTTTCGCGTCGCCGTCTCCCGTTTTTTCTTTCGGTTTTGCTAAATGTAAGGCGCCTGAGATTTAGTTAGAGCTCAGTCACGTCATCCATCGTTGCATCAAATGCATCACGATTCGTGCTCCAGGCTGCACGTGGGCTTCTGTCCTGTTTACTGTCTTTTTGTGGGTTGTCTTTGAATTTTGTTTGTAGGCTTTTGCTGTGGGCTTTTTTTCTAGCACCCGTATGTCGAGTTGGGCATTTTTTGTTAGGCACCCGTGTGTGTTTTTCTGTTTCTTTTTTCCTCTTTTCTTTTTTTGTTTCTTTCTCGTTTTTACTTGGCGAACAATTTTTAAATCAGAACCTCAAACAAAATATTTTGAAATCTGAAATTTTTTAGCTGATGACTAACTTTCAAAATTTGAAATTTCTTTAAAATCATGAGCGATTTTACAAAATGAACATTTTTTAAATATGTAGCTCTTTCACCTACCGAACATTTTTTAAATTTGAAGCTTTAAAAGAAATCATGACCTTCTTTTTGATGTTACTGTTTTATATTTAATTAAAAAAATAAGTTTTAAAATTATTCAAAAGTTATCTTTTTAATCGCTTAGTTTTAAAATATGTTACATTTTTAAATATTCAGTTTTACTATATGATGTTGTGTGTATCTGTAGTTGTTTTAACTGGCCCGGTCACAACTTATTTGTAACTGGCCCACTTTTTCTTTAACCGACCAAGTTGCAATATGCTCTTAATTGACCACCAGTTACAATATGCTCGCAACTCGTAATTAGCTTGCAACTAACTCATAGAGGGGAGCATTTTTTTTGAAAATATATTTTTTCAAATGACTCAATGAAAATGTACGCTCGCAACTGACCCCAATCGCAATATCCTCATAACTAACCCTAGGCCGGTACGATGTGCTAGCGATTGACCTTTTTAATTGCAATGTGCTTGTATCTGAACCCCAGTTGCAACATGCTCGCAACTGATTCCCAATTGCAACGTGCTTGCAATTAACCTTTTTTGCAATGTGCTCGAATCTAGGGATCACCCAGTTGCAATGTGCTTGCAATTGACCTTCTATTGCAACGTGCTCGCATATAGGGATCATCCAGTTGCAATATCCTCATAAGTGATCCTTAGTCACAATGTGGTCGTAACAGACCCACAGTCACAATGTGGTTGTAACTGGCCCCCATTCATAGTGTGCTCATAACTGACCCCATTATTGCAATGTGCTCATAACCAATCCCTGGTCACAATGTGACCGTAACTGGCTCACGCTCGCAATGTAGTCGTAACTGATCCCAGTCACAATGTAGTCGTAACTGACCCACAGTCACAATGTTGTTGTAACTGGCCCCCGTTCATAGTGTGCTCATAACTGACCCCATTATTGCAATGTGCTCATAACCAATCCCTGGTCACAATGTGACCGTAACTGGCCCACGCTCACAATGTAGTCGTAACTGATCCCAGTCACAATGTAGTCGTAACTGACCCACAGTCACAATGTGGTTGTAACTGACACCCCGGTCACAATATACTCGTAACTGATCCTATCATTGCTATTTGCTCGTGACCGACGCCGTTTGAAAAAGTGGCTTGTAACTAAGGTTGTGGTATTTATATGTCTTTTTGGGGGAAGGGGTGTGGAGCTAATTGGAAGAAGCTTGTAACTGAGGCGGTGGTATTTTTTGTCTCCTTTTTGGCGGGAGGTGTGGCTAGTTCCAAGTAGCTTGCAACTGATCTTTTCCTGTCTTTTTTTTGAGAAGGTGGGGCTAGTTGCAAGTAGCTTGCAACTGAGGTGGCGGTCATTTTCTATTTCTTTTTCGGAGAGGTGGGGTCAGTTGCAAGTAGCTCGCAACTGAGGCAGTGGTATTTTCATGTCTCTTTTTGGAGAGGTGAGGATAGTTGCAAGTAGCTTGCAACTGAGGCAGCGGTCTATTTTGTCTCTTGTGTGTGTGTGGGGGGGGGCTAGGGACAGTTGCAAGTAGCTCGCAACTAAGGCGGCGATCGTTTTGTACCTGTTTTGGGGGAAGGTGGATCTAGTTGCAAGTAGCTCGCAACTGAGGTAGCGGTTTTTTCTGCCCCTTTTTGGAGAGATAGACCTAGTTGCAAGTAGCTCGCAATCGAGGCAGCGGTCTTTTTCTGTCTCTTTTTGAGAGAGGTGGGGCTAGTTGCAAGTAGCTTGTAATTGTGGCAGCGGTCTATTCCGTCTCTTTGGGGGGGGGGGGCAGTTGCAATGAACTCACAACTGAGGCGGCGTTTTTTTGTCTCTTTGGGGGGAGGGGTTAGGTGGGGCTAGTTGCAAGTAGCTCGCAACTGAGTAGGCATGGTTATGTTCTCTCTTTTTTGGTGAAGAACTAAAGATAGGATCAGTTGCAAGTAGCTCGTAATTGAGACGGGGGTTTATTTTTATCCTAGAATTTGTGTGTCATTTCATGTTATCATTTGTTCTTTCTTTGAGAGATTTGTTCCGTGTCCTTGGTTTGTGTCTATAATAAGCAAAAGAAAGCAAGGGAACGAGTGAATAAAATCGTTACTGTACCTACCCTCCAGCAATATCAGGACAACAACCAATACGAGAAAAGAATGTTGGGCCGAACTGAGACAGCCCAACCGAGCTCCCTCGTTAAAGCCCAGAACACGTTAACTACAATGTGTCAATCATCCCTATGCCCATAATACGTTCAAAAACTCTCTTGGTTAACACATGACGTCAGGGTGACTGAGATTTAGTTAAATCTCAGTTGCCTGATACCTAGGCACGCCCTTTTTCTTCTCATTTTTTCCGGAAACCTATCGCGGCAGATTTTATTAGGACAGGTCTGGGCGTCCTCTGAGGGATGCGAGACGTCCAGACTCCGGCTCCTAATGCTGACACGTGTATAGTTTTGTCCCAAATGCCCACTTTTGTTTCCGCATAGCAAAAATCTTTCCTTTTTGCTTGTGTAGAAAAAATAATTTGTCTACAAAACATAAGAGAGAAGACCGACCGGAGACCTTGCCGGAAATGCCGTAGCAAAAAGATATGCTAATGTACTCCCTCCGTCCAAAATAAGTGATTTGAGTTTGTCTAGATTTGTATGTATCTAAGAGCATCTCCTCTCGGATTCCCAACAGGTCGTTCCCGGGGTGTTTTATTGTTTGGACGCCGAAAATTGGCCCAGCCTCGTTTCTAGGGAGCCGGTTTTGTCCGGATTTGGCCCAAAATAGCTCCGGAGTTCCCAGGCCGAACCCGCGGCTCTGGGAACGTGCTGGGAACGCCAGACGAAGCAAACTCGGCGGGAAAACACGATTCGGCGTGTGGACCCACCCAGTCAGTGACTAGAGGCCGGTCATCGCCATCCTTCTACCTCGGCTCCCGCGAAGGACCACCGGACGGACCGCCGGGTATTAACTGCCCGTCTCGTCGACCACACGTCGGCGTAATGGCGCACCACCGCCGTTTCCACGTTTCCCGCTGAATCATCTACACCCCTCCCTCATTCGCCGCCCGTGCTCGGCCTATAAAAGCCGACCATCGCACGGTTCACGGTACACACTCTCCAACTCCTCTCCAACTCCGGCGAACAGTATAACTCGGCGAAAACACCCATGGCGGAAAGGTACCCAGGCGATCCCGTGGCGGCCAACGGCTTCGGCCGGCGCACTCTGCAGCCATGGGAGGCGCGGATGTTGTACGACGCTGGTTACATGGCGCCGCCGGATTTCCGCTGCCCGCCCGGCTGGAAGCTCAGCGTCGGCGGCATACCGATACCGCCGGTGCCGGAGGGCGACCAATGTTGGGTCCGTAGCATAGAAAACAAAAAAATTCCTACGATAAGAACTATACGCCAAGATCTATCTACTAGATACAGAGCAACAAGTGGACATACATCCATCGAGAACTTACCCTCGAAGACAACGAGTTTTGTTAACGAGTAGGAACTCGTGGTTGATGTAGTCGTACACTTGCCTATCTCAAGATCATGCGGAAGTCCGAGCGCCGCAAATCAGCAGTGCATCCGTCCTCGCACACACGTTCAAGACACCGGACAATCTCCACCTCCTCGCTCCAGCGATGCAGCGGAAGCAGCAACTCCTTCCAGACGAAAAGCCACCGGGAACATGTATCTCGCTAATCCGAGACCATGGGGGAATAATTCTAGAGGGGGAGAGAGATCCTTCACGAGGAGGTGTGAGGAAGAAGGAGGAAGAGGGGGCCTTTTATAGGAGGAGGGGGTGCCCCTCCCCATGGCCGACGCCTCATGGGGGGTGACCCCTCACCTCCCCCATTCATGTGGTGGTAACCCCTCCACATTAAAATGCCTCTTCACATTCCCTTTTAAAGTCTCCACTTTAAATGCATTAAAATTCTCTAAGTTTAATGCTCTCTCATTTAATAAAAATATTTTATTAAATTTATTCAGAATTTTGTTAATTACTTTAATTAATAAACATTTACATAAAACCCCTTGAAACATTTCAATATCACATGCAGAACCACTTTCTGCAATTTCACCCGAAACAATTTAGGTTTCTATCGAAACAATTTCTGCGCTTTGCAATTCTTTCGTCTGAAACATATGTGCTCCAAAATGGTGTCCGGTAATCCTTAAGTGTGTCACCCTACGGTTCACGAATAATGCAGACATGATTGAGACTCCTCTCAGATCAATAATCAGAAGCAGGACCTGGAGATCCATACTGACTCCTGCATATTCAATGATGACTTCTGTGATCGTGAGAACCTTTAACGCTAGTAACTTAATCCCTTTGTCTCATGATATAATACATGTCCGAGATTCGATCATTGGTATCCAAATACCTAGTTTGATCTCGTTACCGACATGCACTCTTTTCTCGTTCCTGTGATATAACATTCTAGTGATCACATCACTTGCTTACAAGCTATCTTAATGTGATATCACCGAGAGGGCCCAGAGTATATCTATCCGTCATCGGGATTGACAAATTCCACTCTTGATCCATGAGCCTCAACATAACACCTTCGTAGCACTGAACCCATCTTTATAGTCACCCTGTTACGGTGTGACGTTTGATGTTATCAAGATACTCTTCTGGTGTTAGCAATTAACATGATCTCATGGTCTAAGGATAAAGATTACTTCGTATGATGTTATAGCAATAGAAACATAATGACTTGATCGTAATGCTATACTTCAGATGAATGTTCATCACGTCATTTCACAAATGCTGTGACCTTGTTATTAACAACATCCAATGTCCATGATCAGGAAACCTTGATCATCTTGTTAATCAACAAGATAGTCTATAAGAAAGGCATAACTAGGAACCATTTTTGTTTATTAAACACACATGTATTGACGTTTCCGATCAATACAATTATAGCATGCAAAATAAACATGTATCATATACGAGGAATACATAATAACAACTTTATTATTGTCTCTCATGGCATATTTCCTTCAACCAAATGGTCGAGGCGATCCAGAAGGCCATCACGGCGATGGAGGATCCAGAGCTCACCGAAGACCCCGGCAACCTAGTCCACTAGGAACAGTTCTTCGCCGAGCAGCGGCTGCGCGAGCTCGCCGCCCACGAAGGTCCGCCCGACATGCCACCGAAGCGCCACAACTCAGCCGGGTGTCATCGATGGTGGAGTGCGACGGAACGCACGCTCGCCGCCATCCTTGAACACATCCACACCGGCAATAGCCTCGGCCTCGGCTTCTAGCGCTCTCCGGCGCAAGCACCTCGCCGCGGGAGCTGACCTCCAGCGAACTGGCTGCCCAGGAGGATGGGCAACCTCACATCCTCCTCCTTTGCGTCGTACTCGTCCGGGACGGCGTCGGTGCAGTCGCCGCAGAGCAGCAGTGAATTCTTTCGGCCTCCCAAACGCGCGGCCGACACGCCTAGGAGATCGCCGCCGAGGACACGTGCGTGGGGCATCGTCATCAACGAGCCCCTGACGGCGACGCCGCCGATAGGCCGACCGCCTGTGGCAGCCGAAGCCAGAGCCCATAGACTGCGACGTGGCTGTCGACGAGGATTCCTCCGCCATAAAAATGGCGATCGAATGTTCTCTGCATGACATCGCACCTATGCCAGCGATTCCGGAGCCAAACATCCTCGCCTGGTCTAGGGCAGACTGGGAACAGGAGGAGGCACGTCGCGTTCAGTGCCTGTAGGAGCAGGCTGAGCGCCAGGCCAGCGTGCGCCGTCAGCCGGCCTACCAGGGCGCGCCTCTCGTCGTCCTCGATGACGACGAAGATGATGACGACGTCGTCCGTTCCTACCAGACTCGGAGGTGCGGCGACGCAAGCCAAGGCAGCCCGCGCCCTCCGCACGACGGTGGTGATTACGGCAACGATGACGGCGACGACGACGGCACGGCGGACCCAGACTACACCAACTTCTACCGCACCTTCGGCATGTAGACAGCGTCCACCGGCATCAGCATCGCATCTTCTTCGGCTTCGGCCTTTTTTTAGTTTTTTAGTTTTTTTAGCCTAGTTAAAGTCAGAATTAGGGTGCCCAACCGAATTCGACGCAATATGTACGAATCGGCCATCTATTAATGAAATCCGCCTATATTCGCCCAAAATTTGCCGATTTTTGTTAAATTTTGTCCAAACCTGGGAACTCGGCCTGGGAACACGACTGGAAACATGCCATTCCTAGGCTGAAAACTTGCTCCATCCAACGCTATTTACGTCCAGATTTCGGCCTGGGAACGGCCAACGAGTGAAGATACTCTAAACATGTTTTAGTGTCTAAATACATTTGAATCTAGGAAAACTCAAGCCACTTATATATGTAACGGAGGGAGTAGAAAAATCATAGGACGATTGTAGAAAAAAAGAAGTTCATCGGAGACATCAACAAGGACCTCGTAGCAAAAAGATATGCTATTTTAGCAAAATCACAGGGCAGTTGTAATAAAAATAATAATCGCCAAAGACATCGACAAAGAAATGGTAGCAATTTTGTTTTTGCTATTGTAGCAAAACCAAATTCGTCAGAGACAACACAACAATTTTTTATGATATAATAGCAAAACTATACAACAATTGTAGCAAAAAGTTGTACATACTATGCAAAAACTGCAGAACATTTGTAGCAAAAACCTTTGAACAATGCAACATGACGAACTATAGTAGCACAAACAATTATCATAAGCTGCAAATCCATAGAATTGTGGTAGAAAATGTCAGCACCACTCGTAGCAACCCCAACTCCGGTGGGCAGCACTAACCCGCCCCTGCCATGCCTTAGCTACCGTGCAGCACTGCTGTCTACTCCTTTTAGCAAGGGGTGTCATCGTTGGTAGCATCGCTGACTAGGGGTGAAAGGACATGTATGCCCCCATGTGTGGTTTTGGTAATTAGTGAAAATCTCTATGGACAAATGTGCAAATTGAGTTTCACTTGTAGATTTGTCCATTAGCATCGCTTGGACCATGTGTTGGTTTCAAGGATGAAAAATAAGAAGCATCATCCAAGGGCTTTGTGCCTATTGGAATCAAGTAGAATAAGAAGAAGATCAAGTATGTCTTGAAGAAGAAGAAGAATAAGAAGATGGAGTTCCTCATGGCTATCTTCAAGACATCATCAAGAATTGAAGTGCAAGCTCAAGATGCGTCCTCTCTAGAAGATCTCATGCTTGAAGCTGGCCATCCTCGGCAATCATGGAATGATTAAGACAAGTTCGAAGAAGAGGCTTCCCCATGGAGTATGTGGGAGAATTTCTCAAGACTTCATCAGGCAAGTGCAATCAAGAAAGGTGTTCCATCTTGAAGGTGACAAGATCGTCTACATCAAGCTCATGTGGGATGCTCAAGGCAAAGGTATGATATTGATAGGGTTTCTATTTTACCGGTCTCTTCTAGTGTTCTTGTAGTGTTGGGAGACCGGGTTTAGGATAGATAGCCGTACTATCAAGAGGGGCTCTCGAGCGGGTGACTCATTCATATCTTTCGAAAAGAGCTAAAACCTTTGCATTCATAGCATCATCTTTCTTGGTTGTTGTTTGGTTCTTGTCCATGTGAGGATCTAGAGCTTGTGGTTATCATCATAACAAGCTCTAGTTCATCAAAAACAAATTTCCCTTGAATATCTTATTCCGTTTTTGGTCTTGCGGGTTTTTCCGGCTCCACACCTTGGGAGGTATCTCACATATATATTCATGGAATTTTGTCCCTTGGTGATACCCAATAACTCCACACCTTGGGCCACCGGTAGTACCGCTAGGGAATTTTGCCGCCGGTAGTACCAGTGTTAATTCCAGCCCAAATTCCGGTAAACCCGATTTTGGTTCAGTACTCTCTCTGTCTTGGTATGCTCTATTTGACGGTACTTCGGTCAGAATCTTGGGCGGTAGTACCGGTGACCAACCGGTAATACCGGCCGACCTCGTTTTTGTGTTTGTTTGCACCTTGTTTTTGGACCGTTGGTTGAGTGCCACGGTAGTACCAGCCACCGACCGATACCCTTTAAAAGGATCTCCCCTTTCCCTTTCGGGTCCCATCTAGCTTTTTCTTGGTTTTGGCTTTCTCTCTCTCCTCCATTGTTGACCTTGAAGAGCTTGTCCTCTTCCCTTCCCCCTCCTGCGATTCTTGCATCTTTTTGAGGGATTTGAGAGAGCAGATCTAGATCTACAAGCCCACCAAACCAAATCCCTTCTTTATGAAGGAATCCTTGGGATCTAGATCTTTGAGAGTTTTGTGTTCTCCTCTTGTGTTCTTCCTCCCTTATTCCCCAATAGCTTTTATAGCTTTGGTGAAATTTGAGAGTGAAGGACTTGCCTCTTGCATTTGGTGCATAGGTTTGAGTTCTCGTCGAAGATTCGGCGAGTTCAAGCCCTTGGGCTTGTTTCTCTTGGGTTCTTGGAACCCTAGACGGTTGTGTGGAGTGGTGGTGTGTTCTTGGGGCCTTTAATTGAGTTGTGGAGATTCCCCAAGCTTGTTGGCCTATTGTGGCATTGTGGAGCCTTTGTGGCGTTTCTTGGGAGCCCTCCAATTGAGTTGTGGAGTTTGCCCCAAGACTTACACGGGTTCGGTGACCGCCCTCAAGTGTCCCATAGTGGAACGTGAGTAGGCCTTTGTGGTGAGCTCACGAGAGAATATGGTGAGCCTTTTGTGGCGTCAGTCGGTTGCATGCCTTTGCATCTTGGGGTGAGGCCTTGTGTGGTGTTAGGTGAGCATTGAGACACCACACCTCGAGGTGGGCCACTTGTGGCATTCGAAGTACATTGCGCCCCCGCACCTCTCCAACAGAGACGTAGCATCTTTGGAAGTGAACTTCGGGAAACAAATCATTGTCTCCGCATCCATCGGTTATCTCTCAACCGAGCCCTTTACTTATGCAATTTACATTGTGATAGCCTTCATGCTTGAAGTATTATATCTTGCTATCACTTTGTTGCTTGTCTTGCTTAGCATAGGTTGTCAGTGCACTTAATGAACCTAGTGAATATAGGTTTTGGCTTGATAAATTAAACGTTAAGTTGTATTCCACATTTATTAGATCCTAAACCATAATAATTTTAAAACGCATATTCACCTCCCCCTCAAGGCGGCGTCCATTTCCCTTTCAAGGGGTAACCTCGGTAATGCCCATAGTTATGAACTTTGGGTTTTGCGGAAAAGAGAATGCTGGGGATTTTGTCGGATGTTAGACAAGCAAGGGAGTTGAAGTCGCCTAATTATTGATGGACATTGCTATTACAGATTGCTTGTGAGTTTCTTAGTACCTCTTCATAGGCTTCTTCCGTCCTATATATAACAGGCCGGGTCTTAAATCCGTATACGGATAGGTTACATACTCATGATTACAACACCAACACAACGTCTATTCTTACATCCTTTTCTACTACAACTATGGCTTCCATCAGATGCTTTCTTGGGCCTTCCTCTTGAGTCTTCATGGGCCGTGAGTCTTTATACAACTAGGATAACAAATCATAAACACCCGAATCATACCCATGTCGGTAGCCCCCGAGACTCTGCCCGAATCGTAGATTCTAGTCGAGTATCAAAGATGTTTTTAGTATTTATGATTTCAGATTTTATGAAATGTCTTTATTTTTCTAGTTTTATAGGTATTTGATACAATAGGCTTGATGCATCTGACGGATCGGGAATCAGTTAATTGCTCCTTGGAAAAGACACTGTAGACCTACATCAAATTCAAGTCTCCAGGCCTGAACTCAGAATTTTAACTAGCATAATTTAGTTCGAGCCGTTGAGGTTTTATCGAATACTGCTGGATGCTATCAAATAGCTGTTGGACTTTTGACAACAACGTAAGGAATAAGCTCTCTCTACTCCTTTAGTTGTCAAATAGCTGTTGGATGTATTAGTTGAGTACCATTATCAACTAAAGGAGTTGAGCACCATGCTAACTTATGCTCCGATGCAATTCTTCATTCTGTAGCCTTTGACGACGAAGCACCATCAACATCCTTGGCCCGGACAAAAGGCTTCCGGGGATTCGCCGGATAAGTCGTCAACTTCTTCGCCAGTGACAACCGGAAGGGTTGCTCCGACTTCAGGTCGCGATGCACCGACTCGGCGTCGTTCGACGCCACCCGCGTCTCCTGATAAGGCAGCAGATCACCCATCGCCAACACGCACTCCACATACAGAGCGGCCTTGGCGTTCAACTTGAGGACTTCAACGATCTCCACCTGGTCAGTCACCGACGGATACCCACTACTAATGTCGTCAAGGTCGAAGTCTTCCGGGACATGCATGAGCCCGAGGCTCAACGTAGTTGTGGCTCCACGGCAGAACGTATACCTCCCCACCCATTCAACAACCGCGGGCACTTCCTCGAGGTACTGCCACACCTCGGTCAATCCCTTGGGAATTACTTCAGTGGGGGAAATACCTTGGAGGATGGCCTAGATGCACATCGCTGACGTGGTGGTAGCATTCACCACCGTCATCACGCACTGCTCGGTGTCGAAGGTCTGCACCACCGGATCGCCTTGACCTATTGATACATTGCAAATGTATCTATAATTTTTGATGTTCCATGCTTGGGTTTATCCACTTTCTTGTGTTTTGTTCCAACTTTGGACTACTTTTCTTATGATTTCTTGGACTAACCTATTAACAAGGTGCCGCAGTGCCAGTTGCCTGTTTTCTGCTGTTTTTGGTTCTATGAAAGTCAGAAAATGAATATTCTCGGAATTGGACCGGACAAAAGCAAAAGTGCCTATTTTTTCGGATGTCATCAAGTGCCAAAATACGAGACGGAGAGGGGCCAGGGGGCCACCACACCACCTGGTCGTGCGGCCAGGCCTGGCCCGTACTAGGGGGTGGTGTGGCCGCTCTCGGCACCACCTCGGCCTCTCCTTCCGCCTATATATTGCCCTCGGGACAAAAACCCTAAGGGCCTGATCAAAAATCCACGAAAGAGTCTGTAGCCACCGTCATCTCCATGCCTAGATAGGGAGGGATCTGAAGCTCTTTCCGGCACCCTGCCGGAGAGGGGAATTCACCCTGGAGGCCTTCTTCATCACTATGCAAGCCTCCGGTGTGATGCGTGAGTAGTTCATCCTTGGACTACGGATCCATGTAGTAGCTAGATGGCTGGTTCTCCTCCTTTGTGCTTTCATGTTTAGATCTTGTGAGCTCCGTTCATGATCAAGATCATCGATTTGTAATTCTGCATGTTGTGTTTGCGGGGATCCAATGGATATTGAGATGCTATTTCAGATTGATTATTGATTCTATCATGTCTTTGTTATTTGTGATCTGGCAATCATTCCGTTGTTAGTAGCTATCTTGGCCAAGTAGATGCTAGCAACTCCAAGAGTTAGTATTTATGCTCGATAGTGGGTTCATGCCTCTGGTAATCTGGGGAAGTGACAGAAATCTCTAAGTTACTAGATGTGCTGTTGCTACTAGGGATAAAACAACAATCCTTTGTTCATAGAACAATCATATTGTTTACTTTACATGCAGTTCGTAAAGCAATAATCTGTTGCTTGCAACCTAATACTGGAGGGGGTTTGGATGATAACCTGAAAGTGGATTATTAGTCATAGATGCAGTTGGATGGCGGTCTATGTATAATGTTGTAATGCCCAATCAAATCTCAAAGGAGTCAAGATGATTAGTATATGCATGTATTGCTTTCTCGATGTTTGTCAATTGCCCCGCTGTAATTTGTTCACCCAGCATGTTATCTATCTAAGGAGAGCCACCTCTAGTGAACTATGGATCCCGTTCCTTGTCTTTTACATACAATCTATAAACTGTTTACTTCTTTGTGTTTACTCTGCAAACTTTTACTTCATTCCATTCGATATGTTTAATCCTTTGTTTACCGCAAAACACGGTGAGATTGACAACCTCATTGCAAGTTGGGGACAAAGTTCTGTGGTTGTGTTGTGCAGGTATCCATGTTGCTACTAGCACCGGTAGTGCGCCCTGCCAAAGCTCAGCTAGTAACACCTTTGGGGTGTTTCCTTGCTCCTACTGGTTCGATTAAACCTTGGTTTCGTAACTAAGGGAAACTTGCTGCTGTGCTCATCATACCTTCCTCTTGGGGTTCCCAATGAGCTCTACATCAACAACACCATCAAGCATTTTTCTGGGCGCCGTGCATTGAGCCATGAAGCGATTTTCTGGCGCCGTTGCCGAGGAGTCAAGGACATCTTCACAAGGGGAGTCCCTCATAACCAATATCTTTACTTTGTTGTTTTTATTTTGCTTAGTTTTCTTTTTGCTTTGTTTGCTTGTTTTGTTATCAAAAATACAAAAAAAAATAGTTTTACTAGTTTGCTTTCTTATTTGAAAACACACAAAAATGACTACTCTTGAAAACACTAAGTTGTGTGACTTCACTAGCACCAACAACAATGATTTTATGAGCACACCTATTGATCCACCTGTGGCTGAAAATACTTTCTTTGAGATAAAACCTGCTTTGCTCAATCTTGTTATGAGAGAACAATTTTCTGGTATTGGTAATGAAGATGCTGCTTCCCATCTAAATAACTTTGTTGAACTTTGTGAGATTCAAAAGCATAGGGATATAGATGGTGATATTATTAAGCTGAAATTGTTTCCTTTCTCTTTGAGAGGAAAAGCTAAAGAATGGTTGAATTCCTTAACTATGAATAGTATTGATTCTTGGACTAAATGCAAAGATGCTTTCATTGGAAAATACTATCCTCCTGCTAAGATTATATCTATGAGAAGTGAAATAATGAAGTTTAAACAACTTGATAATGAGCGTGTTGCTCAAGCTTGGGAAAGAATGAAATCTTTGGTTAAGAATTGTCCCACTCATGGACTGACTGCTTGGATGATCATCCAAACTTTTTATGCAGGATTGAACTATTCTTCAAGGAACCTATTGGATTCTGCTGCTGGAGGTACCTTTATGACCATCACTTTGGGAGCTGCAACAAAACTTTTGGACAATATGATGGTTAATTATTCTGAATGGCATACTTAGAGAGGTCCCCAAGGTAGGAAGGTAAATTCTGTTGAGGAAAGCTCCTCCTTGAGTGATAAGATTGATATTATTATGTCCATGCTTGTTAATGGGAAAGCCCATATTGATCCAAATAATGTTCCTTTAGCCTCTTTGGTTGCTCAAGAAGAGCAATTTTAGAAGTTGAAAGAGCTACTAAAAACTTCATGCAAATGCAATATGAGCAAAATAAGCTATTCACTAAAACTATGGAGGAACAATCTACCATTTTGAAAAATATTAGCCATCAACTTGAGAGTCTAAATAGGGAAATTCCTAGTTTACAATTGAAACTCTCTAATGCTGAAAGGAATATATCATCTCTATCTGAAGCTCAATCTTCATTGATTAATAAAATGGCTGCTAAACCTGAAACTAATGATAATCCCTTTGCATCTACTAATGCTATACAAGTAAGAATTGATGAAAATGTTAGATTATTAGCTGAATTACATGCTAAGTGGGAAAGAGAAGATGAAATTGCTAGAAACATTAGTGCTTCTACTATCACCGCCACTAGTGTTGAGGCTAGTAATAGTTCTACTACTTTAGATGATAATTTTGATTTTGATCTTGATGGTTGCAACATATCTGAAGTTATTAAGTTCCTACAAAAGCTTGCTAAAAGTCCTAATGCTACTGCTATGAACATGGCCTTTACAAAACACATTACTGATGCTCGCATAAAGATTAAAGAAGAAAAGATGAAACATAAAGCTTCTATTCATATAAAACAAGAGGATGGTTGGGAACCCATCATCAATATGAAACTGAATGACTTTGATTTCAAAGCTTTATGTGATCTTGATAGTAGTGTTTCTATTATGCCTAGAAGGATTTATGATATGCTTGATTTGCCTCCACTTGAAGATTGTTATTTGAATGTCCCACTTGATGATAATGCTAAAAAGAAACTCATGGGGAGTCTTAATGATGTTCTTATTATGGTTAATAGTTCCTATGTCCCCCTTGATTTTTATGTTTTGGATGTTGAATACAATGCTTCTTGTCCTATTACTTTGGGAAGACCTTTTCTTAGAACTGTTGGTGCCATCATTGATATGAAAGAAGGCACCATTAAATATCAACTCCTACTCAAGAAAGGTATAGAACACTTCCCTAAAAAGAGAGAAAAGATTTCTTTTGCTTCTCCTATGAAAACAAAATTTGGTCTTAATGCTTCTTCATTTGAGAACACTTGATTCTTTCTTGCTTCTTATGCCTAACTTAAAGGCGTTAAAGAATAGTACTTATTGCGAGATAACCCAAAAGTTTTAGATGAGTCTTGTAAGTTATTACCTCTATAATAATCTCTCCTTATCCTTTTTATTTGCGTTTTGTGCCAAGAGTAACCTCTAATAAGAGAGAAGTAATGATTGGGAAAGTTGCTGTCCCCAAACAGATTTTTGTCCTTCACCGTAAAAATTCGTGAGATAGATCTGTATGTCGGATTGAGCTGTAATTGTTTGTGATTCTTCCCCAGGTTGTTATCTAACTTTCGTTAGTTGAACACGTTTTTATTTGAGCAACAGAAGGTCTTCGAAAAAGTTCGTCTTTACCTGCTGGTCTGTTTTCATAGATTTCTGCCATTTTCTGCATTTGCTTCTTGTGGGTTCCTTTTTGAGTTCTTTTGGGGAATTGAGATTTTTGAGGGAAGTGCTACAGTATCTAGTGTTCTAATGGAAGTTTATTTGGTGTTAGAACTGAACCTTAAGACTTATTTCTCTTAAGTGCACTAATGTTGCTAATAAAGATTGTGTGAAGTTTTGTATGAAGGAAAATTTCAGGTGTATGGAAGGAATGAGTAATGAGATGAAGGATGGACTAAAGCTCAAGCTTGGGGATGCCACGCGTGTCATCCCAAGAAATATCCAAAAAGTAAAAGCGTCAAAGCTTGGGGATGCCCAAGGTATCCCCTTCTTCATCAATAAAAATTCCAGGTTTCTTCCAAACGCTTCATTTTTATTGTTTCATGCACAGTTGTGTTTTTCTTGGAGCGTCTTCTTTTTCAGTTTCATTTTGGTTTTTAGTTTGCTTGGTTTGCTTAGTTTTCTGAATAAATTGGTTGGACCCCCTCTTTCATACATTGGTTTGCAAATAGTTTGGTTTGGTTTGGAAAAGAGTAGGAAAGTTCATGCTTAAGTGGTAAAAAGAGCTTGTTTTTGACTGTGGCTTATGCTTTGTCATGCCATGCTTGATATTTTTTTGGCTTTATGCTTAGTATTTTTTACTGTAGCATGACTTGTTATAAACATCTGAGATTTCTTAATGTGCCTTGGATGAATCATGCGTTGTTTTAGCATATTAAAGCATAGTATAGTGGTATTCTCCTTTGATGCTTTATTTGGGTTGACTTGGCGCATGCTCACACCATGTTATGACTATCCAAAGTCACCATAGCCTTTATGATCCTTTAGTTTTCAACTTGTAGTATCACTTTATGCTTTGATCAATGATGTTTTGTCGCTCTGCATGATTATGGCCATTATTGCTCTCTTAGTTTGTCGCTCCCAGTCTTTTGCTAGCCTCCACAACAAAGTATGAGTTCCACTCATGCATCCAACTCCCTAAACCAAGTTATTCCAAAGAGTCCACCATACCTACCTACTAGCTTATGCTATTCCAAGTATATTCATGCTTTTGTTTACCTTCCCAATTAAACTTGTTATGAGAAAACTAGTGATTAAAGCTCTCACGAACTTGATGGCACACTTTACTTTTTTGCATCTAATAAACTTGAACCACTGGGTCCTTCTTTGTTGCGTATATGCTTGCGCTTTATAAGTTGAAATTAGCACAACCATGTTTCATGGGGAACGCTTTCAACATTGCACTTGTACTTTGTACCCCGTTGATATCATGTTCTTTTGCTTACGGATCCCAGCGGTGTGAAATAAAAGTGGAACTTGTAAGATCATGGAGTTTGTATGTGTGTTAGAGAAACGCCTGGGCTGCTAGCCTAATCCATGCCTAATCATGGTGGAAACTTGCAGCATCACCATAATGAGCACTCTATGAAGCATCCTCAATAAAAACCTATGCAAATAGCAAATAAAAAGATCGCTGAGATGCTCATTATCTGCTTGCCTTATCATTTTGATTATGGGAAAGCTCCCGTATCATGTGCAACGGTACCCCGTTGGCGGTTCTTAATGATACACATATACTTACAATGACAAGAGCTTACTCGTGACTGAAGTTGAGTAGCATGAGGATCGGTCTTCGTAAGTAAGGGGCATGAGATTTCGGTTTATAACTTGTCAAGCATATCCTCTTAGTTGTGTCACTTTAACCTTAATCACCTTAAAGATGCTTATGATAGGGGCAATGAGAGCTGAAAGCTATAAGAACCATAATTTTTGGAAGCTCTTTATGAGACTTGAATCCCTACTTCCTTTTAAAAAGGTCTTTCTTCCACCATTATATTGAGTCTCCACCTTCTATCTTTATGCACCTACTTTGAGAGCATAGTGGCCATTCTTAGTTCTATGTGCATTGTCCCAAGACTAGTTGATTGATGCATAACTTGATATTGCTTGTTTTAAACTATTGTATCTAGTCACTCTTATGAACTTTGAAGGTGTCCTATGCATTTATATTTGCTACTCTATTGAGGGACAAGCTGAATACTATTATGCTATGTTTTATTTATGTGAAACAAGCAAATGTCTTGCAAAGCATTGTTATTCATGAATCTTTTGTTTGTGCCTGTTCATGTTGCATCATAGTTTCTTTGCTTATTTCTAGAACTTTGTCTTTCATGTTATGATTGAAGTACTATGATCCCAGCTTTGAATGTTTTGCAAATACTTTGATCAAGTCTTTGACAGTGCATGCCACCTCAAAAATTATTCTTTCTTTTTATCACTTACCTACTCGAGGACGAGCAGGAGTTAAGCTTGGGGATGTTGATACATTGCAAATGTATCTATAATTTTTGATGTTCCATGCTTGGTTTTATCCACTTTCTTGTGTTTTGTTCCAACTTTGGACTACTTTTCCTATGATTTCTTGGACTAACCTATTAACAAGGTGCCACACAGCCAGTTGCCTGTTTTCTGCTGTTTTTGGTTTCAGGAAAGTCAGAAAATGAATATTCTCGGAATTGGACTGGACAAAAGCCAAAGTGCCTATTTTTTCGTATGTCATCAAGTGCCAGAATACGAGACGGAGAGGGGCCAGGGGGCCACCACACCACCTGGCCACGCGGCCAGGCCTGGCCCACGCCAGGGGGTGGTGTGGCCGCTCCCGGCACCCCCTCGGCCTCTCCGCCTATATATTGCCCTCGCGACGAAAACCCTAAGGGCCCGATCAAAAATCCACGAAAGAGTCTATAGCCGCCGTCATCTCCATGCCTAGATCGGGAGGAATCTAAAGCTCTTTCCGGCACCCTGCCAGAGAGGGGAATTCACCCTGGAGGCCTTCTTCATCACCATGCAAGCCTCCGGTGTGATGTGTGAGTAGTTCATCCTTGGACTACGGATCCATGTAGTAGCTAGATGGCTAGTTCTCCTCCTTTGTGCTTTCATGTTTAGATCTTGTGAGCTCCATTCATGATCAAGATCATCTATTTGTAATTCTACATGTTGTGTTTGCGGGGATCCGATGGATATTGAGATGCTATTTCAGATTGATTATTGATTCTATCATGTCTTTGTTATTTGTGATCTTGTAATCTTTCCGTTGTTAGTAGCTATCTTGGACAAGTACATGCTAGCAACTCCAAGAGATAGTATTTATGCTCGATAGTGGGTTCATGCCTCTGGTAACCTGGGGAAGTGACATAAATCTCAAGTTACTAGATGTGCTGTTGCTACTAGGGAGAAAACAACAATCCTTTGTTCATAGAACAATCATATTGTTTACTTTACACGCAGTTCGTAAAGCAATAATCTGTTGCTTGCAACTTAATACTGGAGGGGGTTCGGATGATAACCTGAAGGTGGATTATTAGTCATAGATGCAGTTGGATGGCGGTCTATGTATAATGTTGTAATGCCCAATCAAATCTCAAAGGAGTCAAGGTGATTAGTATATGCATGTATTGTTTTCTCGATGTTTGTCAATTGCCCCGCTGTAATTTGGTCACCCAGCATGTTATCTATCTTAAGGAGAGCCACCTCGAGTGAACTATGGATCCCGGTCCTTGTGTTTTACATACAATCTATAAACTGTTTACTGCTTTGTGTTTACTTTCTGCAAACTTTTACTTCTTTCCATTCGATATGTTTAATCCTTTGTTTACCGCAAAACACGATGAGATTGACAACCTCATCGCAAGTTCGGGACAAAGTTCTGTGGTTGTGTTGTGCAGGTCTCCATGTTGCTACAAGCACCGGTAGTGCGCCCTGCCAAGGCTCAGCTAGAAACACCTTTGGGGTGTTTCCTTGCTCCTACTGGTTTGATTAAACCTTGGTTTCATAACTGAGGGAAACTTGCTGCTGTGCTCATCATACCTTCGTCTTGGGGTTCCCAACGAGGTCTACATCAACACCGCCATCAAGCATTTTTCCGGGCGCCGTGCATTGAGCCATCACCTATAATAGCTGCACAATGTCAGGACATCAATTTTTGGCGGAAGGACATCCTCACGGGGTGACTTACCCGCTCAAGGACTCGTCGCAACTAGGCAGTGCGCTACTCGCAAAACAAGAATCGAGGGAAAGTAAGCTTACCTAGGATCTTGCGGCAGTTCTCCATGACAAACTTCTTCAGCACGGATAATTTCCCCTACAAACCCACGATAACGGAGTCGGAGGCCTTGCGCTCCTCCTCCGCCTCCACGACTGCGGTCTTTGCCCTCTCTTCAAGATACTTCATCGCCACCATTGCTTCTTCAATCTCTTTAGCCAGCAAGCTGGCCCTCTCCTCTGCTGTGGTTGCCGAGGCCTTCACATCATCCAGATCGGTGGAAGGAACATAACCCTCACGGGCCTTGGCGAGTGTAGTAGCGTGATCGTCTACAGCCAAGACAACCCAAATCAGCACTAGAACAATCACAAGAGCTTCAAAATTTTCAAGATAGAAACAGAGCCGCGGTCGCTTGGAGTCGTCGATTCGCCTCCTGAGCCACCCGCAGGTCGCGTTCCATCCGCCCCACTATGGCACGACGCTCATTTGATTCAACCTGCAATCCCTAAATGGAAAACATCAGAAGTTACCTTACCGATTTGATAATCGAAGCTCGAGTGTCTAGCCACTGAAATCCAGGGACTAGACCCTCCAGGACTGGACAATCAAAGTTTGAGTGTCTAGCCGCTGAAATTCAGCGACTAGGCCCTCGGGGACTGGACAATCTAAGCTTGAGTGTCTAGCCGTTGAAACTCAGCGACTAGACCCTCGGGGACTGGACATACCTGGATGGCGGCACCCAACATGTCGTGGAGCTCCACGTTGTCCGCCGAAGGCACCGCGAACACCGTGCGCCCATGATCCCACGCAACGTCGCCATCAATGATCTCCGAAACTTGTGGCGATTGCGTCCCAGTCACCGCGACAGAGGCTCTCGCCATAAATCACGGGAACATCACGGTTGTCGTCCCTGGCGCCCCGGCCACCGGTGCGGATGCCTCCAGCGGTGGACTTGCCTCGGCCGGCTCCGCCCCAATAGTCGCCTCCTCTTCAGGGAGGATTGCGGAGTCGCCTTTCTCCGCATCCATTCGGTGATGATGTCGCCCTTCTTCTTCTTTTCACCTACATCTGATGCCTCGACGCCCCCCGCATTCCTTTTCCTAGAAGGGTCTTCTTCACCTTCGGTTCCGGCCGGTGGAACCTTGGCCACCGAAGGGCGGTTGATATTCTTGGGACCACCCCTGTAACCTCTCAACGATTAGCAACTGGAAATTCCAGAAGCGAGAAACTATGACAAGTACGAATGAAAATATTAGAAGTAACTCACCTGGCAACCGAAATACAGTGTAGGCCCATGCTGATGTGTGCGGGCTTCTCTAGATTGGGGCCTATTGGTGGAGTTAGCCCTCTCTCAAAGATATCCGCTAGCCGTGATGCCGCAGGCTTCTCCGCTGATGCGGCCATCGTTGCAGACACCTCCGACTCCCTCTGCACTGGCGCCTCCTCCGATTCTTGCATCGATGGAACCACTGACCCCATAGCCGCCTGGGCGTTTGGCTCCGGCGTCCTTGGAGCGCTTGGCGACTTCATCGCGAGCGGAATCACCGACTCCAAAACCATGTCCGTGGCCGTGGGCTCCATCATCGGATTTGGATCCTCTGGAACCTTCGCTACATCCATGGTCTCTTCCTCGTCGGATTTGTCTTCTGACTCGAACATTGTCGCCGATTTGGTAGGCATCTTTGCTGGCGACTTCGACTTCGCCGGTGACTTCAACATCACCGGTGACTTATTCTTCGGCATAGGCTTGGCTGGCGTGGCTATCCTCCGAGAACTGTGTTCTTCGACGAGGTCGATGTCATGGTTGCGCTCCTTGAGGCTGCAACTCGCCTCGATCTCGCGCTACCTCTAACCGAGAGTCTTCTGGGCCGTATACGAGGGTGGCCACACCTCCACGACCTCGCCTTCGCTCTCAGAGCTATCCTCCTTCTCCTCGAGCTCTTCGGGAACTTCCTCGTCGAGTGGAGGAAGCCATTTCTCAAGTACCTAGAAAAGCTAAAGACGAAAAGAAATGAGAGACTGAAAACCACGACTGCAATACTACGACTGTGAAGTTGCGAATGAAAGAAACGGCTGAACTTACCGGAGGTGCTTTCCGCTTCTCGGTGGTGTATGGAGCTAACCTGGCCTTTGAACCAGTATACTCCGCGCCGGTGATCTTCTTCAACTCTACAACATAATCTTCTTCCTCCCAGGCATCGGGGCTCGACTTGGTCACGTCTCCGGCCCCAGTGTACTGGTACATCCAGTGAGCTCGATTCGCTAGTGGGACCAGTCGCTGCTCGAGCCAGCAATTGTAGAGGTTGATGGTCTCTAACCCTTCATCCTCCAGCTCCCTCATCCACGACATCATCTCATCCATGGCCATCTTCTGGTCAATGGGAAGTGAGTCGGCTGACAATCTCCACGGCTCGCTCCTCTTTGTGGTGTATGTTGGGATTGCGACTTCGCTGGAGGGAGTGGACTCCTTGACATAGAACCAGAATTTCGTCCAGTCGCCCGTCGCCTTCTTAAGCAGCATCAGCTTCACGAATGGAGCCTTGGGCTTCAACTGAAAGGTGACGCCACCCGTCGCCAAGATAGGACCATCCGTCCCATTGCGGTTGAGGCGGCCATGAAACAACTCCAGCCAGAGTAGGAAATGCATCCGGCATCCCAGATAGCATTCGCGGAAGGCCACAAATACGGCGAGCTGCTCGATGCCGTGTGGCCCCAAATCGGACGACTTGATTCCGTAATAGGAGCAAAACTGGCGGAAGAAGAGGGAGGTGGAAAATCCCAATCCCCTCTCGAGGTGGCTCTGGAAGTAGATGAATTCTCATGGCCGCTACTTTGGCTCGACCTCGGCGGCAGCGGGGATATGCCAGTTCCCCTTGGTGAGAATACCAGCATCCTAGAATGACTTCAAGATGGTTATGGAGCACTTGGATTTTCCCCATAGATCCTTCGGGTGTGCCATCGAGAAGAGCACTTGGTATGGAAATTCTGGATCGGAAGTGGATCTAGAGACCGAGGATGTGAGAACGCGAAGGATGAGAAGAATGCCCGCGATTCCTCCGTCAATCTCCTTATGAAGTGGCACTACTCGACAATATTGGGCTAGTTGTTACCTCGTGGTAAATCCGTTGATGTTACCATTGGAGTTACCCAATGACTAGTTTGACCAAATTGATGGTCCAACTTCAGCCACTCGAGTCGCTTGCATGATTGTCCCTTCCAATCGATTGGGTGTGGAGACTTGTGTGTGTTTACACTCGCTAATGCATCGACTGAAGACATGCGACAGAGGTTTCTACCTCCATTGGAAGAGTCTACTGCCGATTCAACTGGGCATCCCCCTAGACTCACCTACTCCGAGTGCCAAGTTGACGCTTGCCAAGTTGACGCTTGCACCGAACCCCCGTTGCCCTCAGGGACTACTGATGGGGATATACCAACTAGGGTATGCCCAGAAGGACGATTTGACTGGCCCAAGTTCAATGCAAATGGGCCTGCAGGAACGATGACTAGAAAGCGACTGACACGGAAGCCTGGCGACTGGAAGCTAGAGGCCCATGAGCTTAGACAGGCCTAGTAGGATTAGGTCAAAACCTCCAAAACCTTAACTTATTCGGTTGTAATCCTGTAAACCCTAGCGAGGTACCCCCTATATAAACCTCTCTAGGGTACTCTGTATACTCACGCACTATTAGCTACCCCATCCAAGTGACTCACTGCCTAGCCGCAGAGCTTGCCCACCTTATAATCCACTCACCGATAATAAAATCTAGCAGGAGTAGGTATTTACCCTACGGGGGCGAACCTAGGTAAATCCCTTATCTCTAGTTCCAATCTTGCACCACAGATGGCGACTAGCTCTTGCCCCAAATCCTACCAATCGCTACCCCTGGTAGAGACTGCCGTGGTCATTCCCACGACATGTAGCGTACTGATACATTGCAAATGAATCTATAATTTTTGATGTTCCATGCTTGGTTTTATCTACTTTCTTATGTTTTGTCCACACTTTAGAGTACTGTTCATATGATTTCTTGGACTAACCATTTAACAAGAGACACAGTGCCAGCTGCCTGTTTTCTGCTGTTTTTGGTTCCAGGAAGTCAGAAAATGAATATTCTCGGAATTGGACGGGACAAAAGCCAAAGTTATTATTTTACCGGGGGACACCTGGAGCCAGAATACGAGACGGAGAAGGGCTAGAGGGTGGCCACACCACCTGGCTGCGCGGCCAGGCTTGGCCTGCACTAGGGGGTGGTGTGGCCAGCCCAGGCACCCCCTCGGCCTCTCCTTCCACCTATTTATTGCCTCTGATACGGAAACCCTAAGTACCCGATCAAAATTCCATGAAAGAGTCTGTAGCCGCGGTCATCTCCATCCCTACATCGGGAGGGATCTGAAGCTCTTTCTGGCACCCTGCCGAAGAGGGGATTTCACCCTGGAGGCCTTCTTCATCACCATGCAAGCCTCCGATGTGATGCGTGAGTAGTTCATCTCTGGACTACAGGTGCATGTAGTAGCTAGATGGCTGGTTCTCCTCCTTTGTGCTATCATGTCTAGATCTGGTGAGCTCCGTTCATGATCAAGATCATCTATTTGTAATTCTGCATGTTGTGTTTGCGGGGATCCGATGGATATTGAGATGCTATTTCATATTGATTATTGATTCTATCATGTCTTTTTTATTTGTGATCTTGCATGCTTTCTGTTGTTAGTACCTATCTTGGCCAAGTAGATGCTAGCAACTCCAAGAGTTAGTATTTATGCTCGATAGTGGGTTCATGCCTCTGGTAATCTGGGGAAGTGACAGAAATCTCTAAGGTACTAGATGTGCTGTTGCTACTAGGGAGAAAACAACAATCCTTTGTTCATAGAACAATCGTATTGTTTACTTTACACGCAATTCGTAATGCAATAATCTGTTGCTTGCAACTTAATACTGGAGGGGGTTCGGATGATAACCTGAAGGTGGGTTATTAGTCATAGATGCAGTTGGATGACGGTCTATGTATAATGTTGTAATGCCCAACCGAATCTCAAAGGAGTCAAGATGATTAGTATATTCTTGTATGCTTTCTCGATGTTTGTCAATTGCCCCGCTGTAATTTGTTCACCCAGCATGTTATCTATCTTAAGGAGAGCCACCTCTAGTGAACTATGGACCATGGTCCTTTCTTTTATATTCAATCTACAATAAAAACTGTTTACTGCTTTGTGTTTACTTTCTGCAAACTATTACTTCCTTCCATTCAATACCTTTAATCCTTTGTTTTCAGCAAAACCGGTGAGATTGACAACCTCATCGCAAGTTGGGGACAGAGTTCTGTGGTTGTGTTGTGCAGGTATCCACGTTGCTGCTGGCACCGGTAGTGCGCCCTGCCAATGTTTCGCTAGCAACACCTTTAGGGTGTTTCCTTGCTCCTACTAGATTGATAACCTTGGTTTCGTACTGAGGGAAAACTTGCTGCTGTGCTCATCATACCTTCCTCTTGGGGTTCCCCGACGAGCTCGATATATTTTGGGCTATCAAGCTCTTTTTGTTGCGCCGTTGCCGGGTAGTCAAGGACATCTTCACAAGGGGAGTCCCTCATAACCAATCTCTTTACTTTGTTATTTTTGTTTTTCTTAGTTTACTTTTGTTTTGTTTGCTTGTTTCTTTATCAAAAACACAAAAAAATAGTTTTACAAGTTTGCTTTCTTTATTAAAACACAAAAAAATGAATACTCTTGAAAACACTAAGTTGTGTGACTTCACTAGCACCAACAACAATGATTTTATGAGCAGACCTATTGCTCCACATGTTCCTGAAGCTACTTTCTTTCAAATAAAACCTGCTTTACTCAATCTTGTTTTGAGAGAACAATTTTCTGGTATTGGTAATGAAGATGTTGCAGCTCATCTAAATAACTGTGTTGAACTTTGTGAGATGCAAAAGCATAGGGATATAGATGGAGATATTATTAAGCTTAAATTTTTTCCTTTCTCTTTGAGAGGAAAAGCTAAAGAATGGTTGAATTCCTTAACTAGGGATAGAATTGATTCTTGGACTAAATGCAAAGATGCTTTCATTGGAAAATACTATCCTCCTACTAAGATCATATCTATGAGAAGTGAAATAATGAAGTTTAAACAATCTGATAATGAACATGTTGCTCAAGCTTGGGAAAGAATGAAATCTTTGGTAAAGAATTGTCCCACCCATGGACTGACTGCTTGGATGATCATCCAAACCTTTTATGCAGGATTGAACTATTCTTCAAGGAACCTATTGGACTCTGCTGCTGGAGGTACCTTTATGACCATTACTTTGGGTGCTGCAACAAAGCTTCTGGATAATATGATGGTTAACTATTCCGAATGGCATACTGAGAGAGCTCCACAAGGTAAGAAGGTAAATTCTGTTGAAGAAACCTCTTCCTTGAGTGATAAGATTGATATTATTATGTCTATGCTTGTTAATGGGAAAGCCCATATTTATCCAAATAATGTTCCTTTAGCCTCTTTGGTTGCTCAGGAAGAGCAAGTTGATGTGAACTTTATAAGAAATAACAATTTTAGCAACAATGCCTACATGAATAATTTTGGTAACAACAATTATAGGCCATATCCTCCGCAAAATGGTAATGCTTATGGAAATTCCTACAACAACAATAGGAGTGCTCCATCTGAACTTGAAGTTATGCTTAAAGACTTTATTATTAAACAAACTGCTTTCAATAAAACTATTGAGGAAAAACTCTCTAATGCTGAAAGAAATATAGCATCTTTGGTTGAAGCTCAATCTTCTCTAAATAAAATGGCTGCTAAACCTGAAACTAATGATAATCCCTTTGCAGCTACTAATGCCATACAAGTAAGAATTGATGAAAATGTTAGACTATTAGCTGAATTACATGCTAAGTGGGAAAGAGAAGATGAAATTGCTAGAAACATTAGTGTTTCTACTATCACCACCACTAGTGTTGAGGCTAGTAATAGTTCTACTACTTTAGATGATAATTTTGAGTTTGATCTTGATGGTTGCAATATCTCTAAAGTTATTAAGTTCCTACAAAAGCTTGCTAAAAGTCCTAATGCTAGTGCTATGAACATGGCCTTTACAAAACACATTACTAATGCTCTCATAAAGATTAAAGAAGAAAAGACGAAACATAAAGCTTCTATTCCTATAAAACAAGAAGATGGTTGGGAACCCATCATTAATATGAAAGTGAATGATTTTGATTTCAAAGCTTTATGTGATCTTGATAGTAGTGTTTCTATTATGCCTAGAAAGATTTATGATATGCTTGATTTGCCACCACCTGAAGATTGTTATTTGAATGTCCCACTTGATGATACTGCTAAAAAGAAACTCATGGGGAGTATTAATGATGTTCTTATTATGGTTAACAATGCTTATGTCCCCGTTGATTTCTATGTTTTGGATGTTGAATGCAATTCTTCTTGTCCTATTATTTTGGGAAGACCTTTTCTTAGAACTGTTGGTGCCATTGTTGGGGGGATACCCCCGGGTAGGGTCACTCCGGGGTATAATGGCCAAGTTAGCCGAGGTACGGCAAGGTCAAAGCAAGTGCTGGCCGAGTCACCTCAAGGCAGGCCGAATCACGGAGTAACCCGGACCAGAGGATGTCCACCTAACTGAGTTCCAGCCGACTTATGTCGTATGTCGGTAAGATGTATCTAACTTGTATGCAGGTACAGGTGTGTCCGGATTAACCAGGCATGATCCGGGTTATATCAGGCTTGCAAAAGAAGGACGGTATCTCGCTGGTCAAAAGGTGGCCACTATACGCAGAGCGTGAGCGAACCGGACAGAGGCCAGGACCACCGAGGCGTGGCCGACAAAGGTGACGATGCATGTGTCGGATGACGCTGGCGCCGCAGAGGCTCAAGTAGCCTCTTCATGGCTTACGATTGGGAAAAGTGACCCGGTCGGTTTACTATTTTGGGAAGGAATATGCCTCCACGTATGCCCTAATTGGAGACCTAGACACTCCTATAAAAGGAGGGCTAGGGCCTCTGTAGAAAGGGCTGGTGGTCTCGGTTGGATCTCTAGGGAGTTAAGTTTGAGCTAGTGGTGAGAGTAACAAGGTTCCTTCTTTCTCCTCTCCCCAATACAGCTCAAGGAGCACTTGTAACCTTGGAAACCAATCGAATACAAAGCATCTGTGTGTGGAATCACCACACTATCCCTCCCTGGATTCCTCTAGTGCATATTGTCCCCACCTTTAGCCTATCCATGGGATCTGCCGTGACACCACCACGACAGTTGGCGCCCACTGTGGGGCTAGCAGCGCTAGCAGCAGTGAAGATCCAGACGGGAAACTTCATCGGCACCGGTGAATGCATCGTCTCCGGGCTCGTTCAGCGCTTTGGAGCGTTGGACTTCATCAGCGACAACACTGGCTGCTTCGGCATGCGTCCTCTTCCGCGCAATGGTCTCTTCGTCAAGCTTGGCACGCACAAGATCTACGTCGCTGTCGACGTGTCGTGCGTTCACCCGTGGCATGTCGTCGAGGGAGGCGAGCCACCCCTTAGCGCGGCTTGTGGGGCGCGTATCACTCGCTCCCCTGACCGCGCCGAGGTGATGATGACTGCGCCAGACACTGGCGTGAGCAAGGATCCAGCACCAGATCCAAAGGTAACGCCCAAGGCACCGAGGTAAAGTAGAGGTCCTCCGCTAGAGAGGCCAGAGAATGTGCTGCAGCAAGCATTGGATAGCTTAGCAAACCCAATAGCGGCAGTTGTGATCCAGCTCAGGCACATGCCGAGTTAGAGGAGACTAGGCAAAAAATACTAGAGGGTGCGAAAAAGATAGCCGCGGCTTAGTAGTCGTTGAACATGACATTGCGTGAGTACGCAAAGGCAAATAAGGTTGATGTTGTAAAAGTGAAGGGGAGAAACCTCATGAGTGAAATGAACAAAGAGGGTGATACTAGGATTGAGGAATCAGAGAACTGTCTGTCCGTGGGGCTGCCGAAGTATAGTACCCCGGCAAAGAACCTCAGAGCAGCAGATGCAGCTGCGTCCGAGTTAGAGGGTTTGATGGGTGAAGCCCGTCAGAGACAGCAGGAAAGGGTTAATGAGTTAGTTCGGACCGCAAATAGACAGAATGAGGAATTGCTCAGGGCTAACCCGGAAAGAGCTGGAGCCTCCAAGATCGTTTATTCGGCAGTGGGTAACCCAGAGAAATCAGCTGGAGATGCATCGTCTCCTCATGGTGGTCCTAGGAGAGAAGAGGTAGTAACCTTGGCTAGGAGGAACAAACAGATAGTCCCATATGACCCGGCAAGGGCAGGGAAAGGAAAAGCAGCGCAGGGAAATGAGGATCGACGAAGTGTGAGCCGAGGTGAAGTTGGCCGAGGTAACCGCGACCAAGGCAATGCCGGTCAAGGGAACGTTGTGAACGGCAATGCCCGACAGCGCAACTCGGCAGGTGCAGGGCAATCGCAGCAGCGGAATATACCACGGCAAGAGCGCAGTGCCGACCAAGGTATGCAACAAAGAGCATCTCCACAAGAGCAATATAGATACAATGATGGTGATTCGGAAATGGTGAATGCTGGGTATCCCAGACCATACTATCACGTGATAGGGTCAAGATTGGGAAGCAGGAACTTGATGCCTGATGACGCCAGGTTAAAACTGGATCGGCTTTATAGGTCAGAGCAGATTGAGTGTCAAGGTCCTCCCGGTCCAGCGTGTTTTGGACCCCAGATCATGAAGGAGCCTCCGGTACGTAACTTCCAGTTACCTAGAGGCACTAAGACATATGACGGCAGCACAAAGCCGGAGGATTGGTTGATTAACTACGCAACAGCTGTAAAAATTGCTACAGGCAACTTGAGATGGGCTGTGAGATATGTACCTCAGATGCTGGAGGGACCAGCGAGGGTATGGCTAAACAATTTGCCACCCAGAAGTATTAACTGTTGGATCGATTTTGAGGAAATGTTTGTTAGTAATTTCTCAAGCATGTATCAGAGGCCCAACAGACCACACACCCTAGCAATGTGCAAGCATAGACCGAATGAGACAGACCGGGAGTTCTTAACCCGTTGGTGCACAGTGCGAAACTCATGTGAGGGCGTAATTGAGTCACAGGCCATAGCTTGGTTTGCGCAGGGGTGCAGATATGCAAGCATGCTATGGCAAAGATTACAAAGAGATATGCCAACTACTTTGGCAGAAACGATCTGGATTGCTGATTCATATGCCTTGGGTGATCCGACTCAGCCTAGGCTCGTGTCAAACGAGGAGTACTACCAGCGAGATGGAGCCGGATCATCCTGTAGGAATGATTACCGGGGTAAAAGAAGAGATGACAGACCGGATTAACGGTACAGTTCGCAATAAGTTGCTGCTATGAATCAAGACCAACCCGGAGCAGGAAGCAGTCAACACCAGAAAACTGGAGGACAACAATGGACTCCAAGAAATGATGGCAAGAAAACTTGGACACCAGAGCAGAAGAAACAGTGGCAAGAAAATAAGGACCGTCCGAGGTATACTTATGAGGCAATGCTGGATCAGCCGTGTAAATTTCACACGCCAAATCCGAGTAACCCAGCGGGTCACACAACTAGGCAGTGTGAGTGGATGCGGAAGATAGAGCAAGGTGGTTCGGGGAATGCTCAGGCACCTTGGAATGATCAACCTCGGCAGGAGTTACCCCAGCAGCAATTGCTCTCCGGAGCGAACACGCAACAGTTAATGTTGCCTCCCCCTCCGCCGAGTTATGAAAACCATGAAAGAACAGATGCAGTGCATCAGGTAGAAAACCAACATCAGCCAGATCAGAGGTACCCCGGAAATGAGGGGAGAAATGAGTACAGAGAGCACCATCAGAGCTATTGCGTGTTCACCATAGAAGAGACAGACAGAAAGAGCTTGCAGCACCGACACATGGAAGTCAATGCGGTAATGCCAGGAGTGACGAGGTATATGCCTTGGTCGGACCAGGAAATTACCTGGAGTATGAAAGATCATCCCAAGCTTATGCCAAGTCCTGGTTCGTATGCGCTAGTGTTGGAACCAACATTCATTGGGCCAAACATCAATGTGAGATTCTCAAAGGTGCTGATTGACAATGGCAGCAGCATCAATATCATGTACTTGGACACGATGCGCAAGTTGGGTATCTCGGAGAACATGCTCCAAGCTACAAGGACAACCTTCCATGGCATTGTGCCAGGCATCTCCTGTGAACCCATTGGCAAGGTTCGGGTTGACGTGTTGTTCGGCACAAGAGATAACTGCCGAACTGAGAATTTAGAATTCGAGGTTTTCAATTTGGAGAGCGCATATCATGCGTTACTCGGTAGGCCAGCTCTGACCAAATTCATGGCAAGTACTCACATCAGTTACTTGAAGATGAAGCTGCCCGGGCCAAATGGTGTGATTACCATAACTGGTGATTTCTGACGTTCCATGGAGTGCGCGTCAGCCGGGTCTAACCTGGCCGGGTCACTCGTGATTACGTAAGAAAAGAGAAAAATCCAGGAGGTGGCGGCATTGGCTCAATCCGCGCAGCAGTATATGCCGGCGCTGAGTAACCCGCATGGAAGTGTATCATTTCAAGCGACAAAGGATACCAAGAAAGTGCCAGTTGATGATCTATTCCCAGAGTGCACCGTAACAATTGGTGCCGGGTTAAATGATAAATAGGAAAGCGAGCTCGTCAACTTCCTCCGTGAGAATCGGGATATCTTTGCTTGGTCCACACAGGACTTGCAAGGTGTTCCGAGGGAGTTGGCCGAGCACTCTTTGAATGTGAGACCCGGAGCAAAGCTGGTGAAGCAACCTCTCCGCCGCTTTGCCGAAGACAGGAGAAAGGTCATCGGAGATGAGATAGCTCGGCTCCTAGCAGCTGGATTTATCATGGAAGTACTTTACCCGGATTGGCTATCTAATCCGGTGCTGGTGGAAAAGAAGAAGGATGATCCGAACGTGGCAGTGGTTTGGGGTATGTGTATCGATTACATGAACCTGAATAAGGCGTGTCCGAAAGATCCATTCCCACTGCCAAGGATAGACCAAGTCATAGATTCTACTGCTGGGTGTGAACTATTGTCATTCATTGATGCATATTCTGGTTTCCACCAGATACCTCTGAACCCAAGCGATCAAATAAAGACTGCGTTTATCACCCCGTATGGGGCTCATTGCTATCGCACCATGCCTTTTGGTTTACGTAATGCAGGGGCAATGTACCAAAGATGTATGCAGAAATGTCTACACGACCAAATTGGTCAAAATGTGCAGGTATATGTGGATGATGTTGTTATAAAGACCAAGGAAAGCAAAACGCTCCTTGATGATATCAGGCAAACATTCGCAAACCTGAGAAGGTTCTGAATGAGGCTTAATCCAGAGAAATGTACCTTCAGTGTCCCGGCTGGAAAATTACTCGGATTTCTTGTCTCCATCCGAGGTATCAAAGTTAACCCAACTAAAATCCGGACCATAGAGCAAATGGAACTGCCGAAGTGCCTTAACGATGTCCAGAAGTTCACTGGTTTCCTGGCATCCTTAAGTCGGTTTGTATGTCGGTTGGGAGAAAAGGCACTGCCTCTCTATCAACTCATGAAAAAGTCGGAGAAGTTCATTTGGACGCCGCAGGCCAATGAAGCCTTTATCCAATTAAAGAAAATGTTAGCCACTGCACCAGTGTTAGCCTCTCCACTATCAAAGGAGCCAATGTTGCTCAATATAGCCGCAACCAACTGAGTTGTAAGTGCAGTAATTGTGGTAGAGCGCGACGAAGAGGGTAAGTTAGTGCAAAGGCCAGTATATTATCTGAGCGAGGTATTATCAGCCTCGAAACAAAATTATCCCCATTATCAGAACATGGCATATGGTGTGTATATGGCGGCTAAGAAGCTGAAGCACTATTTTGAAGAGCACCCCATCAAAGTAATCTGTGAAGCCCCCATATACGAGATAATGAGCAACAAATATGCAAGTGGTAGGATTGCAAAATGGGTAATTGAGCTAGCCCCTTATGCGCCACAATATGACAGGAGAGAAGCAATCAAGTCTCAGACTGTGGCCGAATTTTTTGTGGATTGGGCCGAGGTGCAATATGAGCCACCATTGCTAGATCCTAACTACTGGAGAATGCACTTTGACGGGTCAAAAACAAAAACCGTGTTAGGCGCCGGAGTTGCGCTTACCTCGCCCAAGAAGGACCAGCTGAAATACGTGCTGCAGATCCACTTCACAGCATCAAACAATGTTGCAGAATATGAAGCACTTGTGCATGGGCTCAAAGTGGCAAAAGAAGTTGGAATACGTCGGATCCAATGCTTCGGTGACTCGGATCTCGTCGTCCAGCAAGTCTCCGAACAATGGGACGCTTTGGATGCAAAATGTGCAGAAGATATCAGGATACTTTGAGGGATGCGAATTTCATCATATACCTAGGGTGGAAAATGAAGTTGCTGACGTATTGTCAAGCTCGGATCAACCCGACAAGCAATCCCGCCAGGTGTAGCATTAGAGCACCTCAGAAAACCCTCTATCAGGCCATCCCCAGAATCCGAGTCAATTTATATCCCAGAAAATCCGGAATCGGAAGCTGTGCCCATGGACATTGACGTGGGAAGTGGTTCATGAAACCCAGGGACTGCCTCGGCAAACCCGGGGACTGCTTCGCAAGACCCAGGGACTGCGCAGCGTGATCCGGTTGAGGTTGTGCCGGTGGATCAGATGGAGATTGATGAGGATGTGTTCCCAGTACGAGCTATACCAGCTTGGGCACTACCCATATTTCAATTCCTGAAAGATGGAACGTTGCCCGGTGAGGAGGTGCTTTCCAGGCAAACTTAGAGGAGAGAAAAAGCATACACGATCATCAATCCCGAGCTATACAAGAGAAGTGTGACAAACGTTCTCCAACGATGTGTTGACCCGGAAGAAGGGCTTGACATCCTCCGAGATATACATCAAGGGGAATGTGGGCATCACGCCTCGTCTAGAGCCTTGGTAGCAAAAGCTTTCCATCATGGGTTTTACTGGCCAAGTGCCTTGGAACAAGCAGAGGATCTGGTAAGAAAGTGCAATGGTTGTCAAAGATATGCTACCAAGATGCATATGCCAATGTCGGAGCTCAAGACCATACCAATTACCTGGCCATTTGCCGTATGGTGTTTGGACATGGTTGGCCCGTTTAAACCAGCAAGAGGGAACATGACCCACATCTTGGTCATGGTTGACAAGTTTACAAAATGGATTGAGGTGAAGCCAATAAGAAAATGTGATGGAGCTACTGCCATGACATTCCTCAAAGATATCATCTTGAGATACGGTTATCCACACAGTATCATAACAGATAATGGCACAAATTTCGCTCAAGGAGCATTTGCGCGATTCTGTCGAGATAAGAAGATCCGGCTAGACGTAGCCTTGGTAGCTCACCCCGCATCGAACGGACAAGTGGAAAGATCCAACAGATTGGTATTATCCGGGATAAAACCCCGGCTCATGGAGCCGCTGCAAAGATCAGCGGAGTGCTGGATAGAAGAACTACCAGTTGTACTGTGGAGTTTAAGAACAACTCCGAATCGATCAACAGGCTATACGCCATTCTTTCTGGTATATGGGGCAGAAGCTGTATTACCAGCCGACATAGAGCATGACTCGCCTAGGGTCACCCAATACACAGAAGCCGAAGTGCAAGAAGCCCGGCAAAATGATGTTGATCTGCTGGAAGAAGCGAGAGAATTGGCGTTGTCTAGATCTGCCATATATCAGCAAACTCTCCGACGCTACCATAGCCGGAAAGTAAACCCCTGAATCTTCCGGGAAGGTGATCTGGTACTCCGGTTGATACAATGTACTGCAGGCATGCACAAGTTATTCCCCCCATGGTAAGGGCCTTTCATTGTGAGCAAAGCATTGCACAATGACTCTTATTATCTGATCGATGCAAAACCACAGGAGAAGAACAAGGCAGACAGGTCCGGCGAGGAATCTAAGCGTCCATGGAATGTAGCTCTACTCCGTCCATTCTACACTTAGCAAAAAAGTGTGTATCCGAATCTCTCATACTTCGGTATGTATGCTGGCGGCGAGCCTATCAATGAAGTAGTGGCACCTCGGGCAGTAACTCGGGGACTACCTTAATAATATTTGTTGTCTTCTGTACTTGTTATATTTTTTGTGTCGGCTGGTTTAAGTTGCTTCTGCCTAAGCTGGATTAGTAATGTGTGAGCACCAAAAAACCTAACTCTTCGACTTGCTGCTATGCAAGAAGATTTGGCTCCATGGCAAGCAAGAGAACAAGTTTGGAATTGCGTAGCACACAAAAATGACTAAGGAAAGGAACTTAATCGAGCCGACGTTTGTTATTCAGAGTAACCTTATGCTTACTTTATGTTATTCAGAGTAACCTTATGCTTACTTTATGTTATTCAGAGTAACCTTATGCTTACTTTATGCTTACCTAAAGTTTCCAAGTATTTTTAAGTCAATTTTTGAAACTCGGACTCGTAAGTCATAAAACCGAACCAAGGTAGACACGAGCCGAGCCAAGAAATTGGAGAAACAAGAAAATGAAACTCGGGGACTACGCCCAAGTTAATCCGGCACAAACAACTTGGTAGCAAAATAAAACTTGTGTGCTTAATACATTTGCACCCGGCATACCGGGGATCTGATAAACTATAAAGTGTTTTTAATCAAGGAGCAGTAGGAGGAGGTAACTCAGCGCCAGCAGGTGGAACTCCAGCCTCGGCTTCAGCATCATCTCCACCTCCTTCGACGTCTGAGGCTTCCTCCTCTTCCTCCTCACCCGAATCATCTTCAGCATTTTCGTCGTCGGCGGCGCCAAGGAAGCTCGGTCCCCCGTTCCATTGATGGATGGGGGCATACTGAATGAGGTTATGAGTGCAAGCCTTGCGCCGAGCTATCCAATCCGGATCATTGGACCACCTTGATCCGGTCCGCATCCGCTCAAGAAGATTGAGGTTGATTTTCTCATACCACATAAGCACGTAGTGGAGAACGATTTCCGCTCCGACGCATCCAGCGGATTCCCTCCAAAGGTCCAGCTGGGTCTTGCACTCCATTAACTTGGCAATGAGAGCGGTGGTCCCCTCCGGAGTATCTTCACCAGGCCAAAATGCGTAGAAGATCCGGATTGCCACATCAAGGATATCCTTACCATAGTTCTTCACAATTTCGACATGAGAAGACGAGCTGACCAGCAAGTCCTCCATGTCATAGGGAATAATTTCAGCGCCAGGACCAACTGGGGTACCCCTCTTCTGGCGGAACTTGGCAACAGCAGTGGTTGCAATGGCATCACCCTCCGGAAATTTGTCTGAAAACAAGACAAGTGAAGCAAGTGAGGAAGGTTGACCCGGTAAGATTCATGCCGGCTGAAGGAAAAGAACTTACAAGAAATATGGCTGTGGATCCGGGTCAGCTCCTTAGTGCAGTTGTCACGCCTCTTCCGGAGTTGCGCAAGTTGAGCATTCGCTGACTCAAGCTTGGTGTCGGCCTCTTTCAGCAGTTCTTGGTCCTTAGCAATTTGGAGGCTGAGACGCTCTCGCTCTTCAGTAAAATCTTGGCCTGCTTTATCCAATTTGGATTTGTGCAGCGCCTTGAGCTTTTTCATGTCTGCCTTGAGCTTGGCAATCTCATCATCCTTGGTCCGAAGGAGGGCGAGCTCATCATCCTTCTTCTTAAGTTCGGCCTGGTGCTGCCCTGCTTGTTTGAGAAAATGCAGCATCATATCAGGCACGGGCACACTATCTTCAAGAGATGCTGAAATAGTTTGTTGACCCGGCAAAACCGAGGTATGAATATTTGCCGAGCCAAGGAGAAAAGGAGATAGAGCACAGAGGAAGATTAAGCAAAAATGACTTACCCTTTATTTGGTCCAAGTTTTTCCTCATGAGGATGTTCTCGGCCTCCACTCCGGCTACCCAATCCGAATAACAGGTTAGTTCGGTGGGAAAAGACAAAGAGGAATGGAAAAAATGCCAAGGAAAGAACTTACCCCTTTTCTCGTATTTGGCGAGAAGCGTAGTATGTTTCACGCGCAGCATCTTGTGAGTGTCCAAGAGACACTGAAACTCAGTGCTCCTGCGATTGGTGGTCCTGAAAAGAGTACAAAAGGACAGCTTAGTCATGTGCATATTCGAAGTGTACAAGATCCGGGCCAAGTGGAACTTAACCCGGCTCTAGGTGTGTACATATTCGAAATGTACAAGATCCGGGCCAAGTGGAACTTAACCCGACTCTAGATGTGTGCATATTCGAAGTGTACAAAATCCGGGCCAAGTGGAACTTAACCCGGCTCTAGGTGTGTGCATATTCGAAGTGTACAAAATCTGGGCCAAGTGGAGCTTAACCTGGCTCTAGGTGTGTGCATATTCGAAGTGTACGAAATCCGGGCCAAGTGGAACTTAACACGGCTCTAGGTGTGTACATATTCGAAGTGTACAAAATCCGGGCCAAGTGGAACTTAACCCGGCTCTAGGTGTGTGCATATTCGAAGTGTACAAAATCCGGGCCAAGTGGAACTTAACCCGGCTCTAGGTGTGTACATATTCGAAGTGTACAAAATCCGGGCCAAGTGGAACTTAACCCGGCTCTAGGTGTGTGCATATTCGAAGTGTACAAGATCCGGGCCAAGTAGAACTTAACCCGGCTCTAGGTGTGTACATATTCGAAGTGTACAAGATCCGGGCCAAGTGGAACTAAACCCGGCTCTAGGTGTGTACATATTCGAAGTGTACAAGATCCGGGCCAAGTGGAACTTAACCCGGCTCTAGGTGTGTGCATATTCGAAGTTACTAAGGAGCTATGCTAGTTCTCTAAGGAGAATCTGGCTGAGTAACAAGTTACTCCCCTGGAGGCTTGGGGACTAATGGTTATATCACTAATATCTAGTGCATGTTAAGGAAAAGGCGAAGTAGCGTACCTCTATCATCCGACCCGCAAGGTTGATTGCCTTGGCAGCTGTGTTCATCTGTGCAGCAAACTCGACAAGCCCAAATTTCTCAGGGAGATCATCGTTATGGACGAACTCCGCCTTGTTCCAGTTGTTAACGAACTCGATCAAGGTCGGAGGATAGCGTTCTCCGCTGAGAATATGGGGCGCGACTAAACCCTTGGCGTGGGCCTCCCTTCTCTCAACCTGTGCAACAGCAGGACTAGTGTGCAAGATGAGTTGCGCACCAGCTGACCCAGCAGAGGTGTCCTTCGTCGGCGGGGTCTTCTTTGAGAGCATGGACGCAAGTCTACGCTGTCCAGCTTCGATGGACGCTGCCCTGGTGGCGTCAGGATCTTTCTTGCCCTTGGGCTGCTACTGAGAGGTGGAGGTCTGAGCCGCGGATTTGGCCTTGGGGGCTACCTTAGTGCTAGCCTTGGTGCTGCTGGTGCCTTCTCGCTGAGTCTTGGAAGACTCGGACGAGGCGGAGGGGTTTGGTGCTGTTGCTGATGCTTGTGCGGCTGCTGCTGGTGTTGGTGCTGATTTTTGTCTTGGCGGGGGTGCTGAAGGAACCTCGGTGGTGGCTGGTTGCGGCTGAGACGAAGAGGGAGCAACTGCAGCCTTGGCAGAACCACTCCCCCCTGTTCCGAGGTTGCCCTCCTCTTGACGAGGTGGGCTGGAACCCAGAGCAGCCGCTGAGCCCTCCTGAATGGGGCTCAACGGGCGTGAATCATCCCCATGAGGTGGAGAAGGGCTATGTCGGAGCGGTGAGGCGATGCCGGATCCACTCTGAGGAACCTCCACCGCGGCCCTACTGAATCAAATGATGAATGATGAGAAACTATAACAACGGAAGAACAAATGAATAGCAAAACGCAAAACAGAAGATTGGATAAGGGAGAAGTGACTTACTCATCTGAGGTCAAAGGCTCCTTTGGCTTGCGAGCTCTCCGGGCTACGGCCTTAGTCGTGGACTTGGTGGCAGCTTTGTCTACGGACTTCTTTTGCCTTTTGGTTGGCTTAGAAGGTCCGGAGGAAGAAGCAGATGCGGACCCCTTTTCTTTGATGCGACCGGGACTGACTCACCCGTGGCAAGGGGAGGATCTTCATGGATCTACCCACCAGGGTTAGCTGATGCCAGAAAAGTGTAAGAAAGGGGGACAACGTCAAATGCCTCCATCACCTCAACGTCGGATTCATCTTCATCATCAGGCCAATATCTAATGGAAGAGAATTTACCGGTGTGTCGCTTGGTCACATCAGGGAACAGCAGGAACATCTCCTAATCTGGCTCCTCCTCGTCTGGGGCATCTCGATCAGGCGCCCAGTTGAGAGAAGGCTCGGTGCCATCCTCAAGAGTTTTCCGAAGAAACATCTAAGAGAAAGAAAATGCGAAGGGATCAAACATACAACAAAATCTGACATATGATTTAACTCGGAAAAGAATTGGAGCACGAGAGTTACCGCAGGAGGAAGCCTGTCTCCGCAGAAGTGCTCGATCCCCCACTCCCAATCAGCGGAGAAGTTTTTGTTGGTGGTAAAGTGGGCCTTGAACCGGCGGTAAATCTCGGTGTTGCTCAACTAGAATGAGGAGGTCCGGTTGGGGTCAAGGCGCCAGCTCATGTGGCAAAGTTTATGCATGCGTTTCTGGAGGGGGGAGATCCGGTTGCGGATGAAGGTGATCATTGCGTCCTCGTTGCGCAGTCCCTGATCCTTCAGCTCCTGGAACCGTTTGTTGACTTGGTTCACCAGGACTATGGGTTTCTTGGGGATCTGGTCCCACAAATCCTGATTAGGAGGAGCCGGAGCATAGGGGCGCAGCCGGATCAGATCTTCATCCGTGCCATTTCTGACATAGAAGAAGGTTCGGGCCCAGCCCTTGTAGGAATCGAGCCCCGTGACTCGGGGAAAGATGGATTGTTTCTGAGGAGAGATAGAGGCAGCGCCGAACTACGTATGTTGCTTGTCCTCCGGGTCAAGCTCTCTATTCGGAATCACATTCCGGCGGAGACCAAAAAACCGGATCCAGAGCTCCTTAGTGGGCCACAGTCCAGGGTAGCCCTCTATGTGGGAAGCAAAGGCAGAAAGAGAAGTGATGGCATTCGCCGGAAGGTGATGTGGTTGAAGCTCATAGATGTTGAGCCAATCATGGAAGAAGTCACTGACGGGGAGGCCGAACCCGCGCTGGAAGTGGGAGAGAAACACCACAAACTCACCCGGATTGGGTGAGGGAGCGAGCTCCTCGGCGGCGAGGCGGGCGATGACGCCCTCCGGGATACGCCGGGTGTGGTACAACCCGTCTAGGTCGTCCTGGCATACCCAGGACCCAGCCCAGGCGCCGCGCTCAGCGTTCTCCGCATCCTCCTCCATCTCCTGTTCCGCAATGGTGAGTTCTTCCTCTGTCATTTCTAGGTCACTATCCTCACTGGCCTTATCGGCGGTGGGGGGCAGTGGCCTGGACTGGCGCGGACCCGTGGCAGTGGAGATGCGCGAGAGTGGCAGCGACACTGGTGCGTGAGGAACAGTGCAGTGGCGGCGCAACTAAGAAGGTGCGGCGGCGGCGCTGTCGCTAGGAAGAAGAAGAAGAGACAGAGGGGCGCTAGGATGGGGAAAAGACCCAAGGGGCGCACCCCTCCCCTATTTAATCATGTGCCAACGGGGTAGTGGGATCGTGTGGTGTGGAAGGGCCACATGGTGTGGCCGTGTATAATCCGGATCAGCCAATCAGCGACGAGCCACAGGAAGGGCCACAGGCCGTAGCGGATCCCATGACGTGACGCTATGATACAGTTAACGAGGAGACAGACACGATGTGACGTGTGCAACAGTAATATCTGACAATAACTGTGGCGGTTACTGGCGCATGGCCTTAAAATGAGGCAAGATAATGATTACCCTCCACGTGGGATAGCGTACGAGGGAAGGAAGAATAACCCGGATAACTAGAGGATGACCCGACCCGCGAGTGAAAACTCGGAATGTGCCAAGGGAAAGTAAGCCTATGGAATCCGAACTATGAGATAACTCGGAAAAGGAGTAAAAGGCTCGGTAAAATTGAACCTGCTGTGGCCTTAGCGGCTAAGGAAGCTAAGACCGCACCAGCTTCGGGGACTAATGTTGGGGGGATACCCCCGGGTAGGGTCACGCCGGGGTATAATGGCCAAGTTAGCCGAGGTACGGCAAGGTCAAAGCAAGTGCTGGCCGAGTCACCTCAAGGCAGGACGAATCACGGAGTAACCCGGACCAGAGGATGTCCGCCTAACTGAGTCCCAGCCGACTTATGTCGTATGTCGGTAAGATGTATCTAACTTGTATGCAGGTACAGGTGTGTCCGGATTAACCAGGCATGATCCGGGTTATATCAGGCTTGCAAAAGAAGGACGGTATCTCGCTGGTCAAAAGGTGGCCACTATACGCAAAGCGTGAGCGAAGCGGACAGAGGCCAGGACCACTGAGGCGTGGCCGACAAAGGTGACGATGCATGTGTCGGATGACGCTGGCGCCGCAGAGGCTCAAGTAGCCTCTTCATGGCTTACGATTGGGAAAAGTGACCCGGTCGGTTTACTATTTTGGGAAGAGGCATACTCCACGTATGCCCTAATTGGAGACCTAGACACTCCTATAAAAGGAGGGCTAGGGCCTCTGTAGAAAGGGCTGGTGGTCTCGGTTGGATCTCTAGGGAGTTAAGTTTGAGCTAGTGGTGAGAGTAAGAGGGTTCCTTCTTCCTCCTCTCTCCAATACAGCTCAAGGAGCACTTGTAACCTTGGAAACCAATCGAATACAAAGCATCTGTGTGTGGAATCACCACACTATCCCTCCCTGGATTCCTCTAGTGCATATTGTCCCCACCTTTAGCCTATCCATGACATCTGCCGTGACACCACCACGATAGCCATTATTGATATGAAAGAAGGCACCATGAAATATCAACTCCCACTGAAGAAAGGTATAGAACACTTCCCTAAGAAGAGAGAGAAGATTTCTTTTGCCTCTCCTATGAAAACAAAATTTTCTCTTAATGCTTCTTCATTTGAGACTTGATTCTTTTTCTTGCTTCTTATGCCTAACTTAAAGGCGTTAAAGAAAAGTACTTATTGGGAGATAACCCAAAAGTTTTAGATGAGTCTTGGAAGTTATTACTTAAGTTATAATCGCTCCTTATCCTTTTTATTTGCTTTTTGTGCCAAGAGTAACCTATAATGAGAAAGAAGTAATGATTGGGAAAGTTGCTGTCCCAAAACAGATTTCTGTGCTTCACCGTAAAAATTCGTGTAAAATCTCCGTACGTTCTTTTGAGGCATGCATTTTTGTGATTATGACCCAGGTTGTTATATAACTTTCCTTAGTTTAACACTTTTCGATTTGAGCAACAGAAGGTCTTCGAAAATTTTTATCTTTACCTGCTGGTCTGTTTTGACAGATTTCTGCCATTATTTGCATTTGCTTCTTGTTGGTTCCTTTTTTAGTTCTTTTGGGGAATTGAGATTTTTTAGGGAAGTGCTACAGTAGCTAGTGTTTTAATGGAAGTTTTATTGGTGTTGGAACTGAACCTAAAAGACCTATTATCTTGAGTTCACTAATGTTGCCAATAAAAATTGTGTGAAGTTTTGTATGAAGGAAAAATTTTAGGTGTATGGAAGGAATGAGTAATGAGATGAAGGATGGACTAAATCTCAAGCTTGGGGATGCCACGCGTGTCCCCCCAAGAAATATCCAAGAAGTATAAGCGTCAAAGCTTGGGGATGCCCAAGGCACCCCCTCTTCATCAATAAAAATCCCAGGTTTCTTCCAAACGCTTCTTTTTTATTGTTTCATGCACAGTTATGCTGTGCTTGGAGCGTCTCCTTTTTCGTTTTTGTTTTGCTTTTCGTTTGCTTTGTTTTCTTAGTTTGTTGAATAAATTGGTTGGACCCCATCTTTCATACATTGGTTTTCAAATAGTTTGGTTTGGATTGGAAAAGAGTAGGAAAGCTCATGCTTAAGTGGAAAAGAGAGCTTGTTTTTGACTATGACATATGCTTTGTCATTGCATGCTTGGTATTGTTTTGGCTTTATGCTTAGTATTCTTTGCTGTAGCATGACTTGTTATAAACAATTGAGATTGCTTAATGTGCCTTGGATGAATCATGCGTTGTTTTAGCATATTAAAACATAGTATTGTGGTATTCTCACATTTGATGCTTTATTTGGGTTGACTTGGCACATGCTCACACCATTTTATGACTATCCTAAGTCACAATAGCCTTGATTATCCTTTAGTTTTCAACTTTTAGTATCACTCTATGCTTTGATCAATGATGTTTTGTCGCTCTGCATGATTATGGCCATTATTGCTCTCTTAGTTTGTCGCTCCCAGTCTTTTGCTAGCCTCCGTACCCAAGTATGAGTTCCACTCATGCATCCAACTCCCTAAACCAAGTTATTCCAATGAGTCCACCATACCTACCTACTAGCTTATGCTATTCCTAGTATATTCATGTTTTTGTCTACCATCCAAATTAAACTTGTTATGAGAAAACTAGTGATTAAAGCTCTCACGAACTTGATGGCACACTTTACTTTTTTTGCATTTAATAAACTTGAACCATTGGGTCCATCTTTGTTGCGTATATGCTTGCGCTTGATAAGTTGAAATTAGCAGAACCATGTATCATGGGGAACGCTTTCAACATTGCACTTGTACTTTGTACCCCGTTGATATCATGTTCTTTTGCTTATGGATCCTGGCGGTGTGAAATAAAACTGGAACTTGTAAGATCATGGAGTTTGTATGTGTGTTAGAGAAACGCCTGGGCCGCTAGCCTAAGCCATGCCTAATCATGGTGGAAACTTGTAGCACCACCATAATGAGCACTCTATGAAGCATCCTCAATAAAAACATATGCAAATAGCAAATAAAAACATCGCTGAGATGCTCATTGTCTGCTTGCCTTGTCATTTTGATTATGGGATAGCTCCTGTATCATGTGCAAGGGGTACCCCGTTGGTGGTTCTTTACGATACATATGTACTTACAATGATAAGAGCTTACTCGTGACTAAAGTTGAGTAGCATGAGGTTCGGTCTTCATAAGTAAGGGGCATGAGATTTCGGTTTAGAACTTGTCAAGCATATCCTGTTAGTTGTGTCACTTTAACCTTAATCACCTTTAAGATGCTTATGATAGGGGCAATGAGAGCTGAAAGCTAATAAGTACCATAATTTTTGGAAGCTCTTTATGAGACTTGAATCCCTACTTCCTTCTATGAAGGCCCTTCTTTTAATTTTATGTTGAGTCTCCACCTTCTATCTTTATGCACCTACTTTGAGAGCATAGTGGCCATTCTTAGTTCTATGTGCATTGTCCCAAGACTTGTTGATGGATGCATAACTTGATATTGCTTCTTTTAAACTATTTGTATCTAGTCACTCTTATGAACTTTGAAGGTGTCCTATGCATTTATGTTTTGCTAATCTATGAGGGACAAGCTGAATGCTACTATGCTATGTTTTTTTATGTGAAACAAACAAACGTCTTGCAAAGCATTGTTATTCATGAATCTTTTGTCTGTGCCTTTTCATGTTGCAACATTGTTTCTTTGTCTTATTGCTAAAACTTTATCTTTCATGTTACGATTGAAGTACTATGATCCCAGCTATCCATGTTTTACAAATACTTTGATCAAGTCTATGATGGTGCATGTCACCTCAAAAACTATTCTTTCTTTTTATCACTTACCTACTCGAGGACGAGAAGGAGTTAAGCTTGGGGATGTCGTACATCGAAGTATCTTCCGATTCTTCAAAGTCTAAGCAGGGGATCAAAGGAAAGAGTGAGTAATAGTGTTACCCAGAAAGTTCATCATATGAAAGGTGGAAAGTTTGATGCACTAACTACCACCTCAGACTATAAGTCTTAGGTGTTATGCAGTTTTCATAAATCTTTCTTCAAAGATTGCTTTTATTATAAAAACTATGCACATCAGTCTTCACAGGTGACCAGAACTTCATGGAGTTCCTTTCCTGCCGCGTTCATAGCTTTTTCCCGGAACAGGAAGTAACATGTCACAATTCTTATATTCTACAATTTGTGTTGCTTTACCCATAAGATATGAAATCCTTGTTGAACAACCGGGCGTACTTTCAAGTCCACAATTCTATGATGTGGGACCCAATAATTGATCCAAGCCGATCACTATTCTCCTTCGCGACCCCACATGTCAACACAACTCCCCAAGAAGAAATACCTATATTAACCCCCATATATCTAGGCAGATATAACTCTGGTAAACCCCTTGGAGACTCTAGTGAGAAGACTACGCCCTAGTAGCCCCCACTAAAGTGGCAGACCTACCTCTGATATGCCCTCACAGATAATCTAGATACCAAGATCACGGGGCACTGAGGGGTCCCACCCATGTACTAAGTCCTCGCAAGCAATCCCATCGTCACGATATGGTCATCCGTCGACATACGAAAGGAAGAAGATCCAGCTGACTTCTCTGTCCCATTCTAGATCTCATGGTTAACACATATTATACAGCGCTAGAATCACTGATGTCATGGGTTATTAATCCCTAACTAATAAACTTCATTACACATCGAACTCTAGATTCCATTGCTAGCTATCATAACTTATCACCACTTAGGATGATAATTAGTACTTCATATTATTGTGAAAATATTCTTTTTTGACTCCTCTTTTTAGACATACTCCCTCTATTTGAAATTACTTTGCATGCATGCTTACCTAGGTGGGCTGGTACTTCCTTATTTTTCATCCAAAAAATTCTGAGATTTTTGGAATACGTAGTACACATTCCATACTATCTATTTAAAAAATCCTAGGATTGTTTTGGATGAAAAATGAGGGAGTACTAGCCCATCTAGGTAAGTGTGCGTACCGAAGTAATTTGAAATAGAGGGAGTAGGTGATAACACAATGATTTTCAAATACTTTGAAAAACACATCAAAGGACATGAGCAAGTGATGAACTTGTCCTATGACTAAAAGATAGTGAAGTCTGATGCTTCCACTTGACCCTGAGCTCTTGTTTGTACAAAACACCGTTATTGCCCAGTAAGGACAATATTTAAAGAACCAATAATATATTATGCACAATAATGTCATGCAATGTTTTATTTTAATTCCACCATCCTTTAAATATTTTATTCTTAAATTTAAACTAAAGAGATTTCTTTTTAAGATGGGTAATTATATAATATTATTTCCTATTTAGAAAATAAATTTGAATCATAATATATATATAATAAGTATTTTATAGGTAATAAAGAGATATAAAAGGATTTATCATTTAAGAAATGCTAATTTTTCTGAAATAATATAATTAGTATTTTCTCACATAGTGTATTTATTTAGGATCTTATAAATTAATTTTATTTATATTTATGTATTATATTTATTTGAGAAAATTCCATAAAGTAATAAGTGTTTTTAAATATTCATTTTAAGTTTATCAAGTCAAAATACAAGTTAGTATTTTTCTTGCATAGGTTATATTTTTTGTGAACATTTAAATATATTATATATGTTTTCATGAATTTTCTTTATTTTTCTAGGGCTAAAATACTCTCAAGGGTATATTTGTAATTTGTATTTTTAGGAAATTAATATTTTAGTTTTTTCTAGCCCTGGCTCAACCTAGTGGATTGGGATAACCACACAACAGTCTAGGGGGTCGGTCAAACCGACCCAGTCTTCCCCTCCCCTCTTTCTCTCGAGCCCTCTCTCTTCCTCCCTAGCAATGTTGTGTCGCCATCGCCGTCACCCTTCGATTCTAACCAGCTCCAGCCGCCTCTATCGCCACCTTCACGTTTACCGACCAAGTTGACATTGCCGCATTGATTGGTCCATTTCGATTCGTGTCCCGCGCTCTCATCTAGCCGCATCGTCCCCTCCCTGGCGGCTAGGGCTCCAGCCTCCTCGCCTAATTTTGCCCCGGTGTGGTGATATGGTGACGCAGTGGTGACTAGCCCGCCCTATCCTTCGATGGCTGCCGTGGTTACGACTCAACGTGAGTTGTAGCACCGCTGGTGCTCCTCGTGCCGCCGTGACCCTGCCACCGACTACCTCCCCTTACTACCTCTTCTTGCTAAGCGAGGCTTACAGATGAGTTGTTCATCTCCCCCTTCTATTTGTATTTCTCTGAATCCCTCACTGTAATGTAGTTGTAACCCAAATTAGGGTCTTCCCCTATTCTAGGGTTCCTCTCCGACTATACTGGCATGCTCATGATGTTTAGATGAGTTTGGCATTAAGGCTTGCCTATTGTGAATGTATGTGTTGCCCTACGATTTGTTCTCTAGCCTCACTTATCCTATACTGTCATTTCCTATGATCTTAAGGTTCCTAGATTGTTGCATATATATTGTTGGTACTAGTTGATGATGTTGCTATTCTGTTGCTGCTACTACTGTGATGTTGATGATTCCTACATTAAATTATACCCTGGAATACACTACAAGAAAAGTTTCCTTCCGCAACGACTTGGCCCGACGGTCGTCGTACAAGGCGCGTCTTCCGCGACGAATTTCTCGGCTCGACCGTGGCCAATGGAAAACTTTTTTCCGGTTTCATGGCCCTCTACTACAACGGAACCGCTAAAAACACAGAGGAAGCTCGGCCAGTGCATGGGAGAAGCAAGATTTTCATTTCCTCGCTCTATGTTGACTCGCCGAAGTCCTTTGAGGCGTGTGGGTCCTGGATGTCAATGTCTCTAGCGGACCATACTTTTTGGTCACGCCTCTCTGATTTGAACTCGATAACGTTGCTTGATGCGTTTGCCGTTTAGTCAGGCTGCTGGGTCCCACATGTCAGCCTCTCATTAGAAGAATTGTGTGTATGATGGAGCTTTTTTCCTTCGCCCGTGCTACCTTGTTCCGAACTTGCTAGCATTGCTCGATGCATCTGCCGTTTAATCACGCTGCTGGTCCCCACATGTCATCCTCTCATTAGAAGAGACGTGTGCATGATGAATTTTTTTCCTTGGCTATTGCCTCCCTGATTTCAACTTGATAACGTTGCTCGATCTCTCTGCCGTTTAGTCATGCTCCTGGGTTCCCTATGTTAGCCTCACATTACAAGAATCGTGTGTTTGATGGAATTTTTTTCTTTGCTCGCGCTACCTTGTTTCGAACTTGATAGCGCTGCTCGGTGCATCTACCGTTTAATCAAACTCCTGGACCCCACATGTCATCCTCTCATTAGAAGAAACATGTGTATGATAGAATTTTTTCCCTCGGTCGGGCCTCTATATTCCAAACTTGATAGCGTTGCTCGCTACATCTACCATTTAATCATACTACTGGGCCCCACATGTCATCCACTCATTAGAAGAAACGTGTGTATGATGAAATTTTTACCCTCGATCGCGCCTTTGTGTTTCGAACTTGATAGCGTTGTTCGATGCATCAGCTGTTTTTCTAGGCTGTTGGGCCCCCCATGTGAGCCTCTCATTAGAAGAAACGTGCGTATGGTGGACTTTTTTTATCGCTCGTGCTTCCCTGTTTCGAACTTGGCAACATCGCTCGAGGCAGAACCTGTATAAGGCCGTGCTACTGGGTCCCACGTGTCGGTCTCTCTGTAAATGAAACATGCGTATGGTGGACTTTTTTTGGCAGTGTCCGCTATTTTGACCTTGGCAACGTTGCTTGATGTGGCAGTCATGTATGGTCTTGCTGCTGACGCCCCCATGTTATCCTATCTGGTATGTTCTGGCTTGTGGGTACCAGATGAAGCCTTGTATGTTCTGGCGGGTGGGTCCCTAATGCTAGCCTCTTTGTATAAGTATTTAAGTTTTTTTCAAACCCGACCATTAAACTCGAGGGATGCTGCAGGGTGGTGGGTCCGCGATGTTAGCCTCTCCATAAAGCAATATTGCTAAAAGAAAAAATATAAACCCAAGATAATTTTATGTCAAGCACAGAGAATCAAACTCAAGACTTTAAAACACATATAAACCATGTGCGTTGCCACTACGACAAACAAATAAGATGAACATTATCATTATAAGCTTTATGGTACCTACAATTTATATATTAGCCTTCTTAAAAAGATTTTATGTGTCCATGTTATCTCTCTTATTAAAATAAAAGGGAAGCGATCCTGGAATCCGAATTTATTAAATACCGGTTAATGGAGTAGTTTCTTAAAAACATGGGTAGGCGGATTTTTTAATTTTAAAGGGAAATTCTAAAAACGTTGAATTAAAGATTTTGGGATATTCTACATCTACTATACTCAATGGGCTATACTCCATGCGATATTCTCCATGGGATCCTTGATAAAAATTTATATGTGCTGTCGTCAGCAAGTCCCCTGACCCCTAAAAGGCCGAATTAATTTGTTATAGGCTAAAGAGGGGCCGAATGGGCTAGATTTTACCTCTTTAGTAAAATTTGCATTATGCTGTGGCTCGGCCTGATTCAGTAGCATTTGAAAGATCCAGTAGCATTGGAAAAAGCACTAGTGTAAGCAACCCAGCAGCAGTGACAGAAATTTTTTATAAATTCAGTAGCATTTGAAAGATCCAGTAGTACAGAATAAGACAGAAAAAATATCGACAAATTCCTAGTTCATATTCAGTAGCACTTGACCAATTCTGCAGCATTCCAAAGTGACTGTTTCACCTATACAGACACTAAAACTCAATAGCAGTATAGTGAGAACCCGTTCATGTTTCAGCTCTAAAAACCTTGTCGCACGATCATTTTGCCCTTTTCTCCAAACACACTCGATCATTGGAGCAAGCAAAACTAATGATCAAGTATTATTTTGTGTGCATACCTACTCTTCACATCAATACTAGTGTGACCCCCATATATGCATCCCAAAATGCCTAAGCCTCATCTATATTGTGACAAGGCCAAGTTTAAAGAGGAAAACAAGACCATCTACTTCACTTGATCTAAACGAGTACCAGTACATCAGTATTACTTCTAGAAAATAACTTAGTAATAGTAACGACATAACACTTGATAGATTGAGTAGCATTTGAAGATTGAGCAGTACATAATAAGACAGAAAAAATATCTAAAGATTCTCTGTTCAAATTCAGCACCACTTGACAGATTCAGCAGCATTTCAAAGTGGCCGATTCGGCAGTATAGACAATGGCCAAAAGGAATGACAGATTCAGCAATGCAGACATTGAAATTCAATAGTTGTAGCAAGACCATGACTCAAAAGGAAAGAGAGTCCATATTCAACACTCGATCGGTCAATCTGAACAAGTACGAGTATATATGTATTACTACAAAATAGATTAGCAGTAGAAAGTTAAGACCTCCATACAAAATACTCGGCATAATGCAACAACATGTCAAGTGTTGGCCGAGTAGCGCTTGCTTTACTGCCTCCTATGCTTTTCGTGTCACACCGTCGCCTGTGGGCCCAATATGTCAGCAGCATACATTGGAAATAGGTATACATTGCCGCAATGTTGGTCCACCTATCCCCATACAAATTGAATCTGTCACCAACATAAAGTAGTAATTAATTAGTACGATGTTACATATCTTAACATTGTGATCATCACAAAGAAGATTTAGATGTTTTATCTCACTTTTGAAACTTGTCGATGCAATACTCCTAATCCACAGGGAATTCCGACGAACGGTTCAGAAGCTTCCAGGTAACACCGCGGCTGCGATAGGTATGACATGAGCCCTTCTAGGGCGACTTTGGCCGACGACGGCCTGCTCGTCAGCTCAGATGTCACCACCATCTCGACCGCATGGAGCTCATGCCACAGAGGCAGCGACCAAAGCTTCACCTTGTATCGTGGCGATTCCCACGCCGCTGAACTGACGAACCTGGGGGATATAACGATGTCCATAGTGTGGACATCAATTTGGGCAACAAACACGGTGCCCTCTTTCCCAATGCTGATGATATCTGCTCTTCGTGAGCCTCTTGTGGGCACCGGCTTAGACGGCTCCCAGTGTATGTGGCTATAGGGCATTATGGACGCAATCCTCGAGTGGGCAACTCTAAGGTGGCGGACGAGCTCTACCATAGGTCTTAGCTCTACCGACGAGGTGATGAACTTGCATCCAGGCTCCGTGCAGACTTGTTGGCCATGAAAGGACCAATTTATGTGGTCATAGACATCGTTGTAGGGGACGAATATCCCGCAGTGGTCGTTGGGGCATCAGCTACCTTTTCCGCCCGTGACTTATCGGTACAGCTCCTTGGAGCATGCGGCCAGCCGAGCGGCACTGGTAGTGTCCATACGCATAGCGATTTTGTTGAAAACATCATCGCCGACCTTTCTCTAGATGCCGTGTAGTGGGTTGTGCATCGATTGCGACATCAGGATCGATTGGGGGAAGAGGTCAGACCAGAGTATGACTGTCGGGGGACTTCTGGAGAGGGGTGGCACGGACTGCAAGATCCGATGTAGTGGGCGAGATGGCGAGGAAAATGTGTGAAGCACGTACTAGAGACGATCTCAAATGCGGGGCTAGGCAGCGTTGGCGAGTAGGGATAAAACAGCTGAGATTGGGAAGATGGGATGGCTCTTTGAACGAGTTTTTTTACAAGGCCTCTAGAGCTGCATCCAGGATGCCGACTAGCTTGGCGGGCACGCTGTAGTGCATTAAATTAACCATCTTAAATCCCAGCGCATTTTATAGCTAGGCTGGCGCGCTGCCATGCACTAAATTAACCATGTCGCAACCTAGGCCATTACAGCTAGGCCGGCACACTGCCGTGTACGCTGACTAGAGTTACTACTACTGTCATGTTTAACCAGATGATGTTTATTTACAACTTCTATTTTCCTAAAAAAATAGTACTCCTACCTAGTAGCAATACACTTTTACTAGTACAATGCATACTACTACTAGAAGTAGAGTACAACAAACAATCATCTCGTTAGTTCCGCTACATACATGAGTTGTACTACACCTACCCACTTGATTGTTAGGTACACCAATACAGCACAACTCTTGTATGCGGCCGAACTAACAAGATGATTGTTTAGTTTGCTAAAAAGGATTATACTGTGGAACAGAGGTAGTGCAATAGTAGCAGTAGTACACTAGATGTTTGTTTTGCACTTTTTCTGCAAACATAGTACAATAAATACCTCCACATTGGAGCCTAGCGCGATCAAGTACCACGATGTTCCAACACGATGCATGATAATGAAAGGTGTTCAAGCACCTCTTTACAGAATAGTTATAATTAGAAGCGAACAATCACTACATTAATACACCTACGATATAGTAAATTGTCCATCAAATGATGGGTGATAACCTGCACATCTGATCACATTATCGCAGTTATTATGATCAAATACTATCACCTTAAAGGAAGTGGTGGCACAATTCTTGAATACCAGAAAGTATCCTACCTTCAAGTCATGTGCTTTGACAAAATCTAGCCATCCTTCGTCAAGGATTACCTTGACATCTTGCTTCTTCAGGTTGACGTCCCAGCTGCAGGCTTTGCATATCTTCAGCTTGATGGCCTCTGGATACTCACCGCCAAACATTGGTAAAAAGGAGATGACTATGCTCCACACGTCTAACCCTCCCGATATTAAGAGCATCTTGCAGAACTCGTCACGGGTGTTCCTGGCTCGCTCCTCCATCCAGACTGCATAGGGCTCTCTTGTCTTATTGGATGATGAGTCTCCCCAAGCTTGAGCTTTTTGCCCGAACACTGCAAAAAAAATCCTGTGGATAGATAATGTCTCTACCAGCTATCAATAATTGTGAAATAGTACAATATTAGATGATAGAGTACAATACAAGATCACCTAAGAAAGTAAAGTGGAGCAATTTTCTTATCGAAGTACAAAAATTAAAGTCTTAACTCTAGCTAGTATGACCGGTGGTTATATTAGTACTACTTCCAAGGTCTAGGCATCACATTAGTGCAGTTCATTATCGAGTAGTACAGATACTGAACACCCAGGAACAAATGAACAAGATGAGCTCTATCTGCTGCCGATGCTAGAGATGCATACATATACTTGATTTTGGTAAAATCAGGGTAGGGTAGCAGCTACCTTAACTTTCCCAAATTAAAGGGACCTCCGCACCTGAGCCCAATCAAGCAAAACATGCCGATTGGCCTTCCAAATCATCATCAGTCGTGGATCAATCAATAGAAAATTTGAACTTATTATTATAGTTCACCACAGATCTAGCCCTGGAACTAGCTTGCATGTGTAAAACTGAACTGTAGTATACAAACGGGTTAAATGCACTAGATGAGAACTATACTAAACACCAAACCAATGTTAACCAAGCGCTAATAAAAGGTTAACCACATCTCATCATCAAGATCAAGGGTTTTAGGGATTATGTACATATCGTACTGCCAATACGATGTCTGAGGGATGCGATGGCTCTATAGATGAGGTTGCAGTGCCTGCCACCCGTAGCCGACCCACTTAAGACATGTAAGTTGTGACGGTGGTGGTCGTTAATAGAAGGAAGCGCAATGGTGATTAAGGAGTGCTGCGTGAGAGAGAGCTAGGGCTAGGGCTGGTGAGGGAATAAATGCGGTGAGGTCAAACGATTGTTGTGGACAAAGCAAACCTTGACTTTATTTCACAGTAGTTCTGCCGCAATATCCACCGTATCACAAATCCAACGACTACAAATACAGTACTACTAATTATCATGCCAAAATTAATAGTCTAGAAAATTGGGCACGGCAGGTTGAGTGCTTGAATAGGAAAACATCAAACACATACTATGAAAATATATTATTACGTACATGGTGCCTAGTAGAAGAAATTGTGGAAATGATGTTGCGAGTACTGATACTACAATACAGTATGAAAATACTATGTACGTAGTATTGTACATTACATGGTGACAAGTACTAGCTATAGAAATAATGTTGCGAGTGCTCATAATCAGCTTTTCTGTATTTTGGTCAAACTTCACATAGTTCTAACGAGGCAGGATTGGCACGAACCACATTAGCGCCTCGAACATTTGCTCCCTATGTTCCGCTCTAGTGTAGTTAAGTGATGAACTTATGGCAGCCCCCCATTTACGTGCATGCGGCTCCAATCTGGAACTAACTGTGGGCGATGTCTGTAGCGCACATGTGTATCAAACACACAGTCTCCTCTGAACACTAGCAGAGCTTCGTCAACATCGGCATTACCAGGTTCGGGGTTTGTAGGGGGGCTCGAGGATGAATGGATGGTTGATTCCCACAAACACTGACCTCCCTTCAAGATTATCCCTTCTAATTCAGTCCGATGCTATAGGGTCATCCAAATTAAGGGACCACTAGAAAACATGGTAGCGGAGAGAGGGATACGAGAGAAGTTCTCTACCCATGTATGATACAGGATCTCCATGGCTACTTGCTCATGTACCCCTGGTGTGAATCCACAGGATATCCCAGCCAAGCTCTACTAAGTACTAGCTGCATAATGCAATATCTTTAGCTTCAACATCGTCACTGGCTTGGACATTTGCCAACTCTTGAATTACTAGAGCCTATATGACACGCGGGCCTACAAGTATACCTGTGTGTGCATTTCAGTTAGCAAAAGTATCACGAACAATGTAGTTGTAAGTAATTTATAAATTTTACTTTTAAATAATGGGACTCACTCCACTTGTTTGGTTCCCAGACAAGAACATCTCTTCGCGGTTCTGTCACCGTGTATATGCGATCAATATAACCACTGATTAGACACGTGGCAATGGCATCGACATATATTGTTGGTGCAAGATAGTCGTTTCGAAGGATAATCCAGTCCTTATCACAAGGAAAATATATGGTAGCAATGAATTTGTTAAACACGGCCATCGTGATGTAGTGCCATTGGTTGTCAAATCTGCATGATTTCTTTGCTATTTGTATCTTCAGCAGCTCGATATTCGCGTGCTTGCACCTATAAGTGCATGGGGGGCCAGGGAAACACTAGTTACCTGATGGATAAATATCAACACGATGCACACGTGGCAGCTCAATAAGTGCCATACTATAGATGTTTTGGAGGTACCAGCGCCCCGGGTGCTTTGCAATCGCAATCCATTCTCCGTTGGCACCGACCCAGCGACCCTTGTTTTCAAATCCTTCATCATCCCATGTTCCAGGTATGTCATCATCAACTAGTCAAATGCTTCTATTGTTGGATTGTCTAGTGGCATCAGCAATGTGTCAATGCCCTGCGACATATTTTCTTCCTCTGGGGGCATGCAAGGTGTTTTACAAAGGGGGAGTGCAAGCTAGCTTTGCAGAAAAACTACTATCTGAAAGATGCAGAAACATGATGAATAAATCATGAATGCATGCAGACAAATACACGAAGGAATAAGGTCTTGTTTGCATTAAAGAAAAAGTGTAGGAATAGTTAAGTTTCCTATGCTAGCACTGTTCAGCCGTTTGGTTCAGAGGATGGACTAGAGGAAAAAACGCAGACGGTTTTCCTATGATTGATTAACAAGATTAGGGGCCTCTTTCGATCAATGGTTTTTAAAAAATGTAGAAATAGTAAAAACATAGGATTGACATGGTAGGTACAGTAAATTAATATTAGGAATTAAAAACAGAGGAATTTTGTAACAAGTGTCTTTGGATGGTGAATAGGAAACAAACACATGAGTTTTGCAGGAATATAGTGTGAGCGCATTGGACTTCTCAAAGGAGAAATAGAATGAGGTTGGAGCTCATGTTTAGATTCTTATGGAATGGAGGGCATATGAACTAAGAAGGGACTCCATAGAAATTTGATATCTTCCAAAATCCTATGGGTTAGAATCCTCCAAAACTCGTATGCAATTCTTCATATCCAACTTGGATCTCATTTTCAAATTCATACGCACGCAAAGAACAAGAATGAGGTCCAAAGAGACACGATAACATCATAAATATACTCTCCCGTGAGGTTTGACTTTGATTTTACCATGTTTTAAAGTAATCCTATGTTTTTGTATTGATGTACACCAAACAACCAACTTTTAACAGAAATCTTGTGTTTGTAAAACACATGAAACTTAAAATATAATGCCATCCTTGATTGTCCAATACACCTTCCATTACGGGTATCAACAATCCCGGTCGTTCTTGTATTTTCAGATTAGTATGTTTGGAGGAGAGGGGGGACACTAAAGCAAAAGTCTTGGGCCTCTTTGGATCACAGGATTGAGAACATAGGAATTTCATAGGTTTGTTGGTGAAAAATAGGCGATTATAAAATGTAAGAAAACTACCTACGTGAATGGCATGTTTCGATCCTACGCACACGATGCGAGTTGAGGCTCAAGTAGATGTTCCAATTCCTACAGGATTTAAACATGGGTGGGGGGTTGTAGTTCAAAATAATTTGGGTACCACGATTCCTTTGATCCAAATGCAATCCATAGGAAAGAAACTAAGGATTCGAATCCTATAAAAACCATTCAAAACTGATTTTTACCTTCTCATCACGGTCTAGTGGCCATGTCTATGGGTCAGAGTGAAGTATGTAGGGCAAACCAAACGGGAGACCAGGATCTTCCGCAATCCCTTGATGCATGCTAACCATGTCGTGAGCCAGGCGAGCGGTGATCAGAAGATCGGCGTGACCGGTGATGTTGCTCAGAGGTCCGTAGGGAGGTTGCCAAATCCCATTGCCTGGCTGTAGCGCTCAGATATCTTACACTTCATCGCTCCAGATGCCGTTCCGGGGAAGAGTATTGCAGAAGATTAGTCAGGATGGGTTGGCGGTTTCTACCTTTCTGCAAGGTTGGAGAGGCTCTACGATGGTGCACAAGCGACCGGAGTGGCAGAGGAAGATGATGAGGGGCACGCGGTTTCTCAGCCAAAAAAAGATGAGGGGTGGGCGGTTCTCATCCGGTTTTCGGATCAACTCCTCTGACCCGGTATATTAAGGCAAAATGAACATGGGACGTTAACATAGACGCTTATGCAAAAATGAATAATAACAGAAAATTAGATATTTTCTTAAACGCTCCAGCCTGCAATGCTGGCCCCTAGTTTGAGGCACTACTATTTTTTCCGGTCGGTAGCTAGGGATAACAAATAACACCATGCCGAAGAAAAAAGTTCGACATGTCCTCAAACTTGTTTTGCGTGTGGGGATGGTGATGCGACACTTAAGGAGATAGAAAACACAATTTGTTTTGAATGCATATATACTACTCCCTCCGATCCATATAATATTCTCACATTTATCTAGATTAGAATATATAGAGTCATGTTTTAGTGCTAGATTTATCTAATGGTTGGAAACTCTAAGTGGCAACATTGTTACCATGCCATGATTCACCCATTTACTCCCAAATATGAGAACATCACGGAAAGTGGGAGTACAATTTACATCAAGGACCTAAAAATGGAGAAAGTTACATAGAGGTCCTTACATTTAGCACGAAGCACCCTAAAATTAAGCAAGGGAAATAGTCGGATCCAACTCCTTCTCAAGAGAGCAGTTGATCAAGCCATACTCTTCATACTGGTTTCTCTTTGTTTGTTTGCAAAATATATGGCCAAATTTGGCAGCATGAAAATTTCCGGACATGGGATCATCATCAGCATAAAGTATGATGTAGATATGGCCATGACCATGGTTGTTCGGCTTGAAATCCAAGAATGTTCATACTCATCGACAACTAATAAACTTAAATACATTAAAATTTTACCACTTACTTTTAGGTTCGAATTTTACACGTATAGACGGTGGGAGTACATTTTACATCAAGGACCTAGAAATGGTAAAATTCCATCGAGGTCCATACATTTAGTACAAAGCACCCTAAAATTAAGAAGGGAAAATAGTAATGTTTTGCTCCTTCTCGAGAGAAAACTTGATCGAGACATACTCTTCATACTACTTCCTCTTTGTTTGTTTTCAAAATATGGCCAAATTTGGCTGCATCCAAATTCTTGGATATGGGATCATGAATCGTCAGCATAAATTATGATGTAGTTATGGCCATGACCTTGGTCATTCGGCTTAAAATCCAAGAATGTTCATACTCATCGATATCTAATAATCTTAAATACGTTTAAATGTTACCACTTTCTTTTACGTTTGAATTTTACATGTACGAATGGTGGGACTACATTTTACATGAAGGTCCTAAAAATATAAAATTACATCGAGATCCATATATTTAGCATGAAGCACCCTAAAATTAAGCAAGGAGAACAGTTATGTTTTTCTCCTTCTCGAGAGAATAGCTGATCGAGCCATACTCTTCATACTACTTCCTCTTCGTTTGTTTTCAAAATATGGCTAAATTTGGCGGCATGTAAATTCTTGTATATGGGATCATGAATCATCAACATAAAGTATGATGTAGATATGGCCATGACCTTGGTCGTTCGTCTTGAAATCCAAGAATGTTCATACTCATCGTCAACTAATAATCTTAAATACGTTTAAATTTTGCCACTTTCTTTTAGGTTCTAATTTTACACATACGGATGTTGGGAGTACATTTTACATCAAGGACATAAAAAGGTAAAATTACATCGAGGTCCATACATTTAATACAAAGCACCCTAAAATTAAGAAGGGAAAACAGTCATGTTTTGCTCCTTCTCGAGAGAAAAGATGATCGAGCCATACTCTTCATACTACTTCCTCTTCATTTGTTTTCAAATATGGCCAAATTTGGCGGCATGCAAATTCTTGGATATGGGATCATGAATCATCAGCATACAGTATGATGTAGATATGGCCATGACCTTGGTCGTTTGTCTTGAAATCCAAGAATGTTCATACTCATCAATAACTAAAAATCTTAAATACGTTTAAATTTTACCACTTGCTTTTATGTTCAAATTTTACACATACGGATGTTGGGAGAACATTTTACATTAACGACCTAAAAAGGTAAAATTACATCGAGGTCCATACATTTATCACGAAGCACCATAAAATTAAGCAGGGAAAACAGTCATGTTTTTCTCCTTCTCGTGAGAGAAGCTAATCGAGCCATACTCTTCATACTACTTCCTCTTCATTTGTTTTCAAAATATGGCCAAATTTGGTGGCATGCAAATTCTTAGATATGGGATCATGAATGATCGGCATAAAGTATGATGTAGATATGGCCATGAACTTGGTCGTTCGGCTTGAAATCCAAGAATGTTCATACTCATAGATACATAAGAATTTTAAATATGTTTAAATTTTACAACTTGCTTTTACGTTCGAATTTTACACGGACGGTGGGAGTATATTTTACATCAAGGACCTAAAAAAGGTAAAATTACATCGAGGTCCATACATTTAGCACGAAGTACCCTAAAACTAAGCAGGGAAAACAGTCAAGTTTTGCTCCTTCTAGAGAGATAAGTTGATCGAACCATATTCTTCATACTACTTCCTCTTCATTTGTTTTAAAATATGGCAAAATTTGGCGACATGCAAATTCTTCGATATGGGATCATAAATCATCAGCATAAAGTATGATGTAGATATGTATAACCCTGGTCATTCAGATTGAAATGGAAGAATTTTCATTTTCATTGATAACTAATAAGCTTAAATACATTTAAATTTTACCACTAGCTTTTATGTTCGAATTTTACATGGATGGTGGGAGTACATTTTATAGCAATGACCTAAAAAAGGTAAAATTACATCGAGGTCTATACATTTAGCACGAAGCACCCTAAAATTAAGAAGGAACAACAGTCGGGTTCGGCTCCTTCTCGAGAGAGCAGCTGGTCGAGCCATACTGCTTTGCTCTTCGTTTGTTTTCAAAATATGACCCAATTTGGCGGCATGAAAATTCTTGGATATGGGATCGTGAATCATCGATATAATATATGATGTAGATATGTCCATGACCTCCGTTTGGCTTTAAATCCAAGATTGTTCATACTCATTCACAACTAACCTTAAATTTGTTTAACTTTTACCACTAACTTTTAGGTTCAATTTTTTACATAGATGGTAGGAATACATTTTACATCAAGGACCTAAAAATGGGGAATATTATATCGAGGTCCATACATTTAGCACGAAGTACCCTAAAATTAAGCAAATAAAACAATCGGGTCTGGCTCCTTCTCGAGAGAGCAGCTGATCGAGCCATTCTCTTCATAGTACTTCCACTTCGTTTGTTTACATCAAGGACCTAAAAGGGGAAATTACATCGAGGTACATAAATTTAGCATGAAGCACGCCTTAAAATTCAGCAAAGGAAAATAGTCGGGTTCGACTTCTTCTCGATAAAGAACCTGACCAAGCCATACTCTTTGTCTTACTTTCTCTTCGTTTGTTTTCAAAATATGGCCAAATTTTGCATCATCCAAATTCTTCGATATGGGATCATGAATCATTAGCATAAAGTATGATGTACATATGTCCATGACCCTGGTCGTTTGGCTTGAAATGCAAGAATGTTCACACTCATTGAGAACTAATAAGCTTAAATATGTTTAAAGTTAACACTTTCTTTTATGTTCAAATTTTACACGGACGATGGGAGTATGTTTTATAGCAAGGACCTAAAAAGGGGTAAAATTATATCGAGGTCCATACATTTAGCACAAAGCACCCTAAAATTAAGTAGGGAAAATAGTCATGTTTGGATCCTTCTTGAGAGAGAAGCTGTTCGAGCCATACTCTTCATACTACTTTCTCTTCGTTTGTTTTCAAAATATATGGCCAGATTTGGTGGCATGAAACTTCCTGGACATGGGATCATCATCAGCATAAAGTATGATGTAGATATGGCCATGACCTTGGTCATTCGACTTGAAACCCAAGAATGTTCATACTCATCGACAACTAATAATCTTAAATACATTTAAATGTTACAACTTTCTTTTAGGTTCGAATTTTACACGGACGATGGGAGTACATTTTAAATCAAGGATTAAAAAAGGTAAAATTATATCGATGTCCATACATTTAGCACGAATGAAGCATCCTAAAAATAAGCAATGAAAAGAGTCAGGTTTGGCCCTTCTCGAGAGAGAAGATGATCGAGCCATATTCTTCATACTACTTCCTCATTTAAAAAAAAATATATGGCCAAATTTGGCGGCATTAAAATTCTTGGATATGGGATCATCAACATAAAGTATTATCAAAAGGAAAGAATAATTAATAATATTTGTATTACACTTTTTATAACATGTGTTTCCGGATACACGTCACATAATGCCACAAAAAAATATTATACTTTTATTCTTTATTTGAAATGTTATGAAAACCGTGTAAACTTTGTGGGGATGCGGATGCATAGCAAGAACATGAATTTTTCAGAACTTTCGGTGGTTTTTTTTATGTACCGAATTACTGCTTAGCTTTAAAAGATTTTTAGAAAATTTGAAGAGCAATCTATCGCGCTTACGTTTAGTTAAAATTTGAGAAGGTTGGTGTGAGTACATTTTACATCGAAGACCTCAAAAAATAGAAAATTACATAGAGGTCCATACATTTAGCATAAAGGGCCCTAAAATGAAGCAATGAAAAGTAGTCGGGTGCGGGTCCTTCTCGAGCGAGCGGCCGAGCCAAACCCTTCGTACTACTCCTACTGTACTTTCAATCCAGCGTGCTGCGGGTGTGCTTGGTGGTTTTCTCTTTGGAGGGTGTGCAATGGAATGATAATGGAGTACTACGGAGTAGTGGTAAAGCTGGCCAGATCATAATGAAGTGTATCGAATGCAATGAGACGTACTACATATAGTATAAACAATCCCTTATGCACCACTATCTTTTGAATAACCTTCCCTACAAATGTTTGGGAAGGAAGTGAAAATTTTGAAACTGTGAACGTTTGAACTCCAACTATAATAATAGAGTATTTTACGTTTTATCGCCAAGCGCCAAAATGGTTCCTTCTATGCAGCACGCCTGATACTAACACGGAGCCAATGATAAGGCAAGCTGACACACATGCACAACGCCACGTTTTGGACGAGGGAGAGATCAGCTAGCCGGGGTGTGGGGATGGTGATGAGGTAGTGAAGGAGGGAGAAAACACAATTTGTTTTGCGTGCATACAGTATATAGTAAAGGTCCTGAAATTTACTAGTAATAGTTCTGTACTACTAGTATTAATAGATGACTATACATGTACCTCGTGTCAGGAAGCCATCATAGCTTTGCTCTGATATCGCACCGCCTTCAACTCCTCCTCTTCGCTGCTCTCTCGAGCTGCTTCCTTTGTGCTCATAGTTTCTGTTTTTCCTCTTTGTTTCTTTTCTATAGAAAATACATATTCTTTCTACTTGCTTTACAGAAAATACACTCATATCACTTGGAAAATTGATTTTTTTCCTTTCCTAATGGTTGGAAACTCCGAGTGGTAATATTGTTACCATGCCATAATTCACACCCATTTTACTCTCAAATATGGGAACATCATGGATGGAGGGATTATAATGTACATGAAGGACCTAAAAATGGAGAAAATTACATAGAGGTCCTTATATTTAGCATGAAGCACCCTAAAATTAAGCAAGGGAAATAGTTGGGTGCAGCTCCTTCTCGAGAGAGCAGCTGATCAAACCATACTCTTCATACTACTTTTCTTTGTTTGTTTTCAAAATATATGGCCAAATTTGGCAGCATGAAAATTCCTAGATATGGGATCATCATCAACATAAAGTATGATGTAGATATGGCCATGACCTTGGTAGTTCGGCTTGAAATCCAAGAATGTTCATACTCATCGACTACTAATAATCTTAAATATGTTTAAATGTTACCAATTGCTTTTAGGTTCGAATTTCACACATACGGATGGTGGGAGTATATTTTACATCAAGGACCTAAAAAAGGGTAAAATTACATCAAGGTCCATATATTTAGAACGAAGAACCCTAAAATTAAGCAGGGTAAACAATCATGTTTTGCTCCTTCTCAAGAGAATAGCCGATCGAGCCTTACTCTTCATACTACTTCCTCTTTGTTTGTTTTCAAAATATGGACAAATTTGGCGGCATGCAAATTCTTGGATATGGGATCATCATCAGCATAAAGTATGATGTTGATATGTCCATGACCTTGGTCATTCAGCTTAAAACTCCAAGAATGTTCATACTCATTGACAACTAATAATCTTAAATACGTTTAAATTTTACCACTTGCTTCTAGGTTCGAATTTTACACGGACGGTGGAAGTACATTTTACGTTAAGGACCTAAAAAAGGTAAAATTACATCGATGTTGATATATAGATTTAGCACGATGCACCCTAAAATTAAGCAAGGAAAACAGTTGGCTGGGAAGATTGAGAACTCACAAAACATGGTAATACATCGTAAGTGTATCAAGGTCCACGCTTTGTCTGAAAACTAGGGTTGTCGTTGTGGTACTCTGAGCCATTTTTCTTCGTACTTGCTTAAATAAAAAATCTTCTCGCTTTGAAAACTGAAAAAGTTTTATTATTCCTATAAGTTGGAAACTATGGTTGCCACCATTTTTCACCTTGCCAAGATGCACACATCTATCAAATATGGGAACATTACAATACAATACGATGTGCATATGGTTGTTACCTTTGTCGTTTGGCTTGAAACCCAAGAGTGTTCATACACCATGGGTCATATATTGTGTAACTGTGTTTTTGTAATTTATGATAACTCACGGTTATTAATTATTTTTCAGTGCAAATAGTACTACACGCAAGAGGACGCCATGATGAACGCTTCATTTTAGGGTTTTCATTATTTTCGTTCATAGCTAGTGACAATCAAATTGTCAACATGCATATTCGTAGCTAGAATTTTAATCCTATAGAACTCTTATTGGGTTTTGAAGTATTGACCGCCTCGGCACCATAAATACTCAAAGGATGTTTGTAACTTTTTAAGAGCATTCTATCATGTTTACTTGTAGTTCAAATTTGAAAATGATATTTTATTCCTAAAATTTGGAAACTCCCAGTACTGGTAGCATTATTTTTCACCATGCCAAAATGCACTCATCTACTAAATATGGGAGCATTACCATAAAGTATGTTGTACATATATAAGGCAATTTAGCTTGTCTTTCGGCCTGAAGCCTAAGGATATGTTCATACATGGCAAGTCATATTTTCAATTAGTTTGTTTTTATGTAAACTCTCTTGATAATAATCATTTTTCACGACAAGTAGTACAAGTCAGAGGTCATCGGGCATTTTTTTTATTGTTTTCAAATAAAAGTTAAATTTTGTACAACATTCAAATTCTTAGCAAGAAGGTGAATTCACAAATTCATTAGTTTTTGATATATTGACAGTCTGGGTCGGTACCTTCAAAAGATACTTGTATAAATTTAAGAGTAATCTACTACTTACTCATAGTTAAAATTATATCTAACACTGATAAATCAGCTTAAATTAGTTTAAGTATGTGAAGTTTGCTAGGAAACCTTGAGAACTCAAAAAACTTCGTAATCATAAGTGAAACATTTATAAACTTTGTCTGGAAACTAGGCTTATGGCATTCCGAGGCATATTCATCGTGCTTGCTCTCAAGAAAATAAATCCCGGGAAAATATTAATCTTCTTAAAGTTTATGATAAATCGAGGTGTTTTTTTGTGTGAGGTGTAATAAACATACATATATCCTTCGTCTAACATTTAAAAGAAACTCTTCGATGGACAATTGGTTATGTGAATGAAACGTGAAAGCTTATGTACCAACAAGTTATGTTCAAAGACAAGTTTACTACGACCAAATAAAGCCTTCACAAATTGAATGTGCGATGGACTAATATTTTGGTACCTTTGTGTAAACATTGACGTTTCATATGAAATAAGTCTCTTACATCCCAGCTACATGCATCCAAAAATTATTGTGGGTGATAAATATCGTTAGTATCTAGTTTTTAGCATCGTTCAATCTTTGTGTGTGAATGGGAGCAATGACATTCAGGGACCACTTGTCAGTATTGCTACCAATGAGGTTAAATCGGTCATTACATGACTAACTGGCCAAATTTGTGCATATTAGGCCAAAAACTGTTACAATGTGCAAAAATGACGTCCACCAAGTGTTTTGTACAAAAGTGAGATGAAAAGATGGTGCATCATGCAATTTCCTCTATCTAAAAAAAGTTTTATACTACCATGGAGGGTAATACAAAGCATTGTGCTATACTTACTACTAGCAAAACAGGTACCAGATGGAAGTTTGAAACCTAAAGGGTACCCACTAATTTAGTCGGTTCAAAGAAATGAACTAGTTCGTCAAAAAGTGATGATATCTGAAATGTAGTTTTTTTAGTACGGTACTACTAAAGTGGATAGAGGGTTACCCACTCCCATTCTCTAACACCTCACCCACCATTCCCTCTCTCGCTATCACATTCCCCCACTCACCTCACAACTCTCAGTTGTTAACCCAGTCGTTGCTTCGATGAAACCAATGCCAAAACATTTGTCTGTGGTTGAGCTGGCGTCCTTATCAAGCTCTGCTTCAGAGCTACATGTGGCTTGTTCGATTCCGCCGACCGCATCGCTCTTTCTGAAGCGTCCTTCACCTTTCTTCTGTGTGCGATTTGTGCCCAAGGTGAGGTGTCCGTCACCCTTATGGTTTCTGCCGGCCACGCCGAAACCCTAATCGCCCACCGAGCGGTCGTCCAAGCCTCCGGCACCACGTGCGTTGGGACTGAATGCTCGTTTGCTGGCGGATGCGTCTTTTTCGTCTGTAGGTTGGACTCTCATTCCCAATGTGCCAAATTTCAGAGTGTACACGGTGAAAACCCTATCGGTGGCTCCCCCTTCATTAGCGATTGTCTGTACTTCTTCGGTGTATGTGGATGGTTGTTCGTTAGTGGCACCCTGTTCATCTGATCAACCCATCGACCCCTATGCAAGTTTGGGCCCCCAACTGCAACGAGGTTAGATCTAGAGGATTGGAGCTTTAACCCAAATCTGACGTGCATCTAGTCAGATTTTTGCAACATGTACTGCAGGTCCTTTGTTGAACTGCTTAGTTATATGTCATATTCTTGATAATTGGCTTTTGTGTTGTTCTTTATATGTAATATTCTTTATAATTGTCTTTTGTGCGGTGCTGCTTAGTTATGAAATATTATTGATGACAATGATGCAGGGTTCTGTTTTGGTACTTAGATGATGCATTGTGCTGTTTAGGAATTTTCCATGACTCGTTGTGCTGTTTTCGTTTTTTTTATGATGCATTGTGTCATGTCTCCTCACTGTGTTGTTTCGTCCATTTTGATCTGCATTATGCTATTTAGGATTAAATGATATGCCTTCTAGTTGTTCAGATTATTTCAATGACCCATCAGTTTAGGTAATTTTGATTGTGTAGACACTGTTTATTAAATTTAATTACATGATACCTTGTTTGTTTTGGTATTTTTGATGATGTACTGCATATATGCTATTTTGACTATCCAGATAATGCATTGTGTTGTTTTATCCATTCAGATTATGCATTGTGCTATTTAGTCAATCTAATTAAATGGTATGCCTTCTAGTAGCTGTTCAGATAATTTTGAAGACCCATCGAGTTAGGTGATTCTGATGATGCATTGTGCTCTATAGGCAATTAAAGTTACCTGATACCTTGTGCTGTTTAGGTAATTTTGATGGTGCAATGACACATTGTGATCTTTTGTCAATTTATACAATGCATTGCTGTGTTTTCGTAATTTTCATGTAGGACGGCCCAGTTGTAATGCCGAACTTAGACTACATTCTTGACCAGACTGCTCTAGCTCCAGGTGGCTATGAAGATGCTCTCCCCATCATACTAAGGGAGTTGAAGCTGCCGGGCAGGAGAGTGGAGGCATTGGCAAGGGCAAGTGCTGCCAGGTCGGTCGCTAGTTCTGCCAAACTGAGAAGACGCCCTATGTCGGCTGGACACCATGCCAGGACGCATCGTCCTAGGCGCTTCTACATCTAGTTAGTCCATCATGACTTGTATATGCTTATCATCCTGACTTACTTCAAGCCTTATGTGAAGGGACGCCCCTACCCACAACTAGTGGTGGTCCAAGAATGCAAGGAATGCGAGTAGGTTGTCCATGCCAACCGCAACAAAGACTAGACCGTCCTGGACAAAGAGTATGCTACCTTTGCTGCTTTCCATGAGTTGAAGGAGGGTGACTTCCATATGTTCAAGGTCACCGCAGACGGGTTCAAGATGAAAATCTACGACCGCATCACCTCCTGCCAAAAGGTGTTCGTCTGTCATGAGCACACACATCTTGATTAAGGGACAATTTGGATCAAAGGATTTTCAAAGGAATTTTGGAGGAATTTGACCCATAGGATTTTTTTCATAAGGAAGCCCTTTGGATGAAAGGAATCATACCACAAAAATTCATAGGATTGCATTTCTACACCCCAATCCCATAGGAATTTTAACATCCACTTTTTTACACTCATTCACGTAGGATTGAGGCAATTTTCCTTCGCGTTTCTTGTGTTTCATCGAAATGACTTTAAGCCTGCAGATTTCCTCTGTTTTCTACGTCCGACCCTGTTATCATGTGTTTTGAAATTTTGTGATCCAAAGAAAGCTATTTCTTTTTTTTGCAACCCATTGTTTTGTACCTGTGACCGAGTCAAATTCCTGTGTTTTTAAATCCTGTTATCCAAAGAAGCCCTAAGTTATCTTTAAGTTTGTCGTTCGATCTTTTGGCGACCGTTTGTGATGCTTATGCGTACTACTACTACTACTAGCACTGCGTGAGCCGTTACAAGACGTGGCTAAGAAATGTACATACTAGAATTTTTTCCGAATCTACTAGAAATTTACTAGACTAGCTCAAAAAAACATATCCTAAAGATGGGACCCACTTAGTTCAGCATAAGCCAATTGATTGTACCACTATTTACCTAGCCAAATTTGTCCATAAACTTTGGGTGGGTCGTAAATATTTATAGGTAGTAGCTCGATCAGTTAGTATTATGGTCCAACGAGATTACTCGAAGGCTCGCGACGAGACCAAGACCTTGATGTATTGTTTCCACTATTCACTCAGCTCTCTCCTCCTACTAATACTACCTCGCTCTACCCTCGTAGAAACCATTTTCTTCTCTACTTCTTCATCTAGCGATGTCACAAAATATCCTATCTCGTCAAAAGAACATCAAGATGGCGGTGGTTAGAGCCATGGAAAAATCCCGCCGGTAGGGTAACCTATAGGCTCAGACCGAGAAAGGAGACCAGCTATGGGGCGAGGGCTCGTCTTCGTGCATGTATCCGAAGAGTGGCTATCATGGGGACCGAGTGTCCGGGTAGGCTTGTACTTCCGTTGATTCCTGGGCTGTCTGCTCCTACTATTGAACTGTCTTTGTACATCTTCCAGGGTAGATGGCTCGATCATTGAATTTTCCACAACATGGGTCATTAGCACGAAGGATATGTCCGATGCGTACAATTCCCTCATGCCCGCTCTCGGTTGAAGAAGAGAGGTATTGTAGTCACTATACATGTATTGGCATTTTATGTTCTTCTCTACATGCACTCCATGCTCTCTTACTGATGATGCATTTTCCATGCAGGAAGTCAGGGCGAGAATCTCGGCCAAAGTAGATGAAATCAATAGCCATAACATCAACATTATGCAGAAAAACTTTGAGCTCAACCTACAATGTAACCGCCTCCAAGCCGATTTGGCTTTTCAAATGAAGCTCGCATGATCTTACAAGCGTGACTCCTCGATGCTTTGCACCGAGTGAAAAAATTTGAAGAAGAAAGTCATGGAGCTCCATGATGCGCTCGACTTTCGACGTAGAGCTCGTTGGGAACCCCAAGAGGAAGGTACGATGAGCACAGCAGTATGTTTTCCCTCAGTTATGAAACCAAGGTCTAATCGAACCAGTAGGAGCAAGGAAACACCCCAAAGGTGTTACTAGCTGAGCTTTGGCAGGGCGCACTACCGGTGCTAGTAGCAACATGGATACCTGCACAACACAACCACAGAACTTTGTCCCCAACTTGTGATGAGGTTGTCAATCTCACCGTGTTTTGCGAAAAACAAAGGATTAAACATATCGAATGGAAAGAAGTAAAAGTTTGCAGAAAGTAAACACAAAGAAGTAAACAGTTGTAGATTGTATGTAAATAAAAAGGACCGGCATCCATAGTTCACTAGAGGTGGCTCTCCTTAAGATAGATAACATGCTGGGTGAACAAATTACAGCGGGGCAATTGACAAACACCGAGAAAGCAATACATGCATATACTAATCATCTTGACTCCTTTGAGTCTTGATTAGGCATTACAACATTATACATAGACCGCCATCCAACTGCATCTATGACTAATAATCCACCTTCAGGTTATCATCCGAACCCCCTCCAGTATTAAGTTGCAAGCAACAGATTATTGCTTTACGAACTGCGTGTAAAGTAAACAATACGATTGTTCTATGAACAAAGGATTGTTGTTTTCTCCCTAGTAGCAACAGCACATCTAGTACCTTAGAGATTTCTGTCACTTCCCCAGATTACTAGAGGCATGAACCCACTATCGAGCATAAGTACTAACTCTTGGAGTTGCTAGCATCTACTTGGCCAAGATAGCTACTAACAACAGAAAGAATGCATGATATCAAATAACAAAGACATGATAGAATCAATAATCAATCTGAAATAGCATCTCAATATCCATCGGATCCCCACAAACACAACATGTATGAATTACAAATAGATGATCTTGATCATGAACGGAGCTCACAAGATCTAAACATGAAAGCACAAAGGAGGAGAAACCAGCCATCTAGCTACTACATGGATCTGTAGTCCAAGGATGAACTACTCACGCATCACACCGGAGGCTTGCATGGTGATGAAGAAGGCCTCCAGGGTGAATTCACCTCTTCGGCAGGGTGCCAGGAAGAGCTTCAGATCCCTCCCGATCTAGGGATGGAAATGACGGCGGCTACAGACTCTTTCGTGGATTTTTTGATCGGGTACTTAGGGTTTTCGTCCCGAGGGCAACTTATAGGCGGAAGGAGAGGCGGAGGGGGTGCCGGGAGCCACCACACCACCCCCTGGCGCGGGCCAGGCCTGGCCGCGTGGCCAGGTGGTGTGGCCGGCCCCTGGCCCTTCTCCTTCTCGTATTCTGGCACTTGATCCCTTCCGGAAAAATAGGCACTTTGGCTTTTGTCCCATCCAATTCCGAGAATATTCATTTTCTGACTTTCCTGGAACCAAAAACAGCAGAAAACAGGCAGCTGACATTGTGGCTCTTGTTAATAGGTTAGTCCAAGAAATCATATGAAAAGTACTCCAAAGTTGGAACAAAACACAAGAAAGTGGATAAAACCAAGCATGGAACATCAAAAATTATAGATACATTTGCAATGTATCAACATCCCCAAGCTTAACTCCTGCTCGTCCTCGAGTAGGTAAGTGATAAAAAGAAATAATTTTTGAGGTGACATGCACCATCAAAGACTTGATCAAAGTATCTGCAAAACATTCAAAGCTGGGATCATAGTACTTCAATCATAACATGAAAGACAAAGTTCTAGCAATAGGCAAAGAAACTATGATGCAACATGAAAAGGCACAAACAAAAGATTCATGAATAACAATGCTTTGCAAGACGTTTGTTTGTTTCACATAAAGAAAACATAGCATAAAAGTATCCAGCTTGTCCCTCAATAGAGTAGCAAATATAAATGCATAGGACACCTTCAAAGTTCATAAGAGTGACTAGATACAATAGTTTAAAACAAGCAATATCAAGTTATGCATCAATCAACTAGTCTTGGGACAATGCACATAGAACTAAGAATGGCCACTATGCTCTCAAAGTAGGTGCATAAAGTTAGAAGGTGAAGACTCAATATAATGGTGGAAGGAAGGCCTTTATAAAAGGAAGTAGGGATTCAAGTCTCATAAAGAGCTTCCAAAAATTATGGTACTTATAGCTTTCAGCTCTCATTGCCCCTATCATAAGCATCTTGAAGGTGATTAAGGTTAAAGTGACACAACTAAGAGGATATGCTTGACAAGTTATAAACCGAAATCTCATGCCCCTTACTTACGAAGACCGAACCTCATGCTACTCAACTTCAGTCACGAGTAAGCTCTTGTCATTGTAACTACATGTGTATCATTAAGGACCGCCAACGGGGTACCCCTTGCACATGATACGGGAGCTTTCCCATAATCAAAATGACAAGGCAAGCAGACAATAAGCATCTCAGCGATCTTTTTATTTGCTATTTGCATAGGTTTTTATTGAGGATGCTTCATAGAGTGTTCATTATGGTGATACTGCAAGTTTCCACCATGATTAGGCATGGCTTAGGCTAGCGGCCCAGGCGTTTCGCTAACACACATACAAACTCCATGATCTTACAAGTTCCACTTTTATTTCACACCGTCGGGATCTGTAAGCAAAACAACATGATATCAACGGGGTACAAAGTACAAGTGCAATGTTGAAAGCGTTCCCCATGAAACATGGTTCTACTAATTTCAACTTATAAAGCGCAAGCATATATGCAACAAAGAAGGACCCAATGGTTCAAGTTTATTAGGGGCAAAAAGTAAAGTGTGCCATCAAGTTCATGAGAGCTTTAATCACTAGTTTTCTCATAACAAGTGAAAGGTAAACAAAAGCATGAATATACTTGGAATAGCATAAGTTAGTAGGTAGGTATGGTGGACTCTTTGGAATAACTTGGTTTAGGGAGTTGGATGCATGAGTAGAACTCATACTTTGTTGTGGAGGCTACCAAAAGACTGGGAGCGACAAACTAAGAGAGCAATAATGGCCATAATCATGCAGAGCGACAAAACATCATTGATAAAAGCATAAAGTGATACTACAAGTTGAAAACTAAAGGATCGTAAAGGCTATGGTGACTTGAGATAGTCATAACATGGTGTGAGCATGTGCCAAGTCAACCCAAATAAAGCATCAAAGGAGAATACCACTATACTATGCTTTAATATGCTAAAACAACGCATGATTCATCCAAGGCACATTAAGCAATCTCAATTGTTTATAACAAGTCATGCTACAAGAAAGAATACTAAGCATAAAGCCAAAGCAATATCAAGCATGGCATGACAAAGCATAGGCCACAGTAAAAAACAAGCTCTTTTTACCACATAAGTATGAACTTTCCTACTCCTTTTCCAAACCAAACCAAACTATTTGCAAACCAAAGTATGAAAGAGGGGGTCCAACCAACTTATTCAGAAAACTAAGCAAACCAAGCAAACTAAAAATCAAAACAAAAACGAAAAAGAAGACACTCCAAGAACAACACAACTGTGCATGAAACAATAAAAATGACCTCCGTGTCTCTAACGCTCGGGGAAGCCAAGAGGATCCACATGGTACTTCCACTATATCCTGCATAGGGGCGGTTTGGGTGGGCCTTGAATTTTCTTGATCTGAGCCACCATAATCTAGATAGAGGTACGACCCAGATTCTTCCGTGAACGTGTCCTACCCCTAGACGGTCCGTGCGGGTCTTGACGAGTTTCCGACTTCCTAGGAGCTAGGACCCGAGTCAGTTTTGCCGATGAAGATGTGAATGTATTCGAAGGGGATGATGGAGCAGTGCGTAGGGTTTGTTTTCGCCGGCACCCAGAATTCGTTCGGAGGAATGATTGGGACGTTGCGAGAGAAGAGAACGCATACGATGGCTATGGTGTCGCCGACTCCCGCGAAGAGCTTGGACCTCGCCCGGTGTAAAGCTCTAAGTGCCTCTTGCCCCACGGTGGGCGCCAACTGTCGTGGTATTTTCGATGAGTACGCCATGGAGGGGTCCTCACAGAGCATGTTTAGAGACGAGGGGGAAGGCGATGCGTTGGCAGGTATGAGGTAACACAGCTTATCCAGGTTCAACTCCCACAACGGTGGAAGAACTCTACTCCTACTATAAATCACTATAATGGCAATACGCCGAGTTATAGAGATCGGTTCGCTGTGCGAGGTGTTGTACGTTGTATGTTGTGATCTTGCCCTAAAGGCTCCCATAGGCCCGGTTTATAAAGACACTAGAACCTAGGGTTATAGGGATATGACCTTGCCAAACAAGTTAAAGAGTCCTACACTAGTATAAACTAGTCTCCATGTCTTGTACTCCAAGGCTCTGAGTATGTCGGTGACTCTTGCGTAGCCTTCCTTTATTCGGCATGGGCCTACCTTCTGTATCTATCTAACTGGGCCGCCCAGCAGGCCATAGGCCATGCTACCACTATGGGCCACCCAAGTTAGCCGGATTAGATACATGCAATGGTGATACTCATTTAACATATCCCCAACATGTAAGGGCCCAAAGGCCCTAGAACTTTATTAATAGAGCGGTGGGTACAAGTTTACAAAGAAATTCCTTGAAGAATTGGGAAAATCATATAAGAGTACAAAAATGAGTAAAAAGACTCTGGGAAAAATGAGGAAGATACGATGTAGATCTTGGTCTTCTCCACCACAATAGACTAGCCAAACAGAAAAATGAAGTGTTGTAATGATAACCTGCATAGGCAGAAGAACACAGATGGAGCATGCCAAGGGGTTCATCGATATCATTGACAAGAACCTGCAACAGTGTTCTTTAGGGGCCTCAAACAACCTCACAAACCGAAGAGCCAGTGGCTCAACCAGCAATCGAGTTGGCAGAGGCACACAAGGTGGGATATTGAGTTGTTGATTTAGATGACGCAACATCAAGCCCAATACATGAACATCTTCCCCCCGAATCTGGGGAGCAACAACAAAGGCAATCTCATCTTCCTTCGACACACACACCCGAGCAGGAACAAGAAAGCGAAGACGGCTTGAACAACAATTCTCAGTTGGTCCTTTGTGAAACAGCCAGACCGAACCACTGCATCTAGAGAAATGAAGTACTTTTGATGAACTCCATAAGATGGAGCAACAGGAGCAAGCCAGAGAGTCCACCCATCCATCGAGTTGACGCCGCCACCACGAAAACGCCTATGGAACGACAAGGATGCCTCCTGGCCAATGCGCATCTCCAGATGAGCAGCCCCCACCGCATGAGGGCCAAAGATCCATCGACTTGAAGTAGGGGATGGGGCCTTGCCTCTTCACCCTCCCCCACCGCGACAGCTGACCAAGGGGGACAGGGCACCAACTAGAGCATCGTAGTGCAGCTCCTCCTTGCCTCCATGGCAAGCCAGGAGCGGCACCACCACACCACCTCCCCCAAAACGGTAGAGGAAAACATTCACATTGAAATTATTATGCCAGCAGCGTCTGAATCTTACCGTCGAGGAACTCCACCATGGGGATCCAAGGACCGACATTTCCATCCACTCCCGCGATGTGTCCGCACCGCCGCCAGGATAGCTGTTGTGCATCCCCTAGTGCACGTCACCAATCTTCTCCCCCACACCACCGAGGTAGGCTAGGAGAAGCAAGGGAACAAGCAGAGAAAGGATGTATAGGTACTTATTGAAGAAGGTTGCCATCGATATGCAATTTCCGTCCCTCCTCCACCTTGGAGGCTTGACGGATTTCTTCATGATGACGAGCTCGTCATCGCACCTACACGTCGGAGTCGCCGGCCTTCGAATGCGAGAGACGAAATCATGCCATATGCCACGGAGGGAAACTCGCCAAAACCTAAACTACTACTATACATGAGGGGCTAGTACCCTAGACCATCTCCGCACCGGCTAGCACGAGCGCCAGCGGTGGGAGCGGCCGGATCTGGAGAGCTCTGGCGGTTGACTTTCAAGGGGAGAGGGCAAAGGTCGGGGAAGAGATACCTAGAACTTTGCTTTGTGCTAGATGGGTACTGCTATCTGTGTGAAAGAGGTTCACTGCTACTTTGATTGGGAACTTGTGGTTGATCAGACTGTTTTCTGTTGCCCGGGGGCCACTTGTGTGCTGCCATGTATCACCACACACCCGAAGTTAGACTAACTCTAGACCACAGTATACTCAGAGAAAAGGACAGGCTAACACCGTGACACAAAATTTAGACGCCATTAGCAGATGACGGCGTGGCAGAGCACGCTGGGTCCATCTAGTTTTTTTAGATTAGCTATTGAGATGTCCATATGCGAATAGCAATCTATATTGTATAATTCAGACTATAGAAAATAAAGCAACCATGTGCTTCGACATTTATCTAAGCTATTAATCACATAGGGTTAGATTTAGTTTTTTCTGAAACAAGGAAAAAAAGCTTTTGCCTCATATTGATATAGGAGGAGCAAACAAGGGTTTAACTGAAGCCAACAAAAGGAAAAAAGAAAAAGAACAGGGGATAGAAATCCCAAGAAAGAGAGAGAAAAAAGAGTCAGTTTACAAGCTCCACAAGGTTCTTAGCACCGGCTAAAATCAAGTCGTTTCCCTTCTCCCTGATCTATTGCATGACGACCGAAGGCAAGGAGTATTTTTTGCTAAAGACTCTATCATTCCTTTCCTTCGAGATCTCCCAAGTGGTGAGCATAATAGCAGTCCACAAACCATTGGGAGAAGAGGTGGGAGTCTTGGCAATGGCGTGCCAATACTCCAAAACCTTAGGTCTCCCCGACCCAAGGAAAAGGACAAGGTGTGGACAAGAGAGCCAAGAAGCTGCAGTAGTCCAGATCCTTCTAGAAAAGAGGCACTCAAAAAGGATATGACCTACTGTCTCGGGGACGCATCGACACAGTTGACAAGAAGGCTGGTGTGGCTACCCGTGTTTTGCAAGACGGTTGGTGGTATAGAGACAATTCTGGATGGCGTGCCAGGTAAAGAAGCAACATTTGGGGGAGCCCAAGCTTTCCAAACAATTTTCTCAAAGGAGCAAGGCAGATATGTTAGGAACTAGTCCTTGTAGGCGGAACTAGCCGAGTAGCAACCGTTTGGAGACATGGTCCATAATATGGAGTCCGTAGTGCCAGGGATAGATGGAACTCCGAAATAAGATCCCAAATGCGGACGTATTGCTCCATGTGATCGACCATAAAAGAGCCCATATTAATGTCGGCAACCCGGTTCAGGCCCTCAAGAGCATATCGAACCATTTGGTTCTTTCTTCTGGAGGCTTTAAAGATAAGGGGATCAAGATCCTTAGGAGGAGAACCATCAAGCCAGGAGGAGAACCATAAGGAGGCCTTAGCACCGTCCCCGATGGTGACCTGGATAGCGGCATTGAAGATGTCTCTGTTGGAGGCATCGTTAGGAGTTTCAGAACCAACCTAGGGTTTTTCCGATGTCGTCCATTCGTACCACAACTAGCGAAGTCTGAGCGCACGAGAGAACTTATCCAAGTCCAGAACCCCAAGGCCGCCAAGTTCCTTAGGATGGAAAACCTTCTACTAGTTGACCTTGCATTTTCCCCCGCTACAAGTTCCTTGCAAGCCCATAGCATTCCCCAACTAATCTTGGCGAAGGCCTTCAGCATTCCGTTGTTAGCTTTTAAAGCTATTAACAAGAAGATATGCATGGAGGAGAGAACTGACTTCACCAAAGCGGTACTGAAAGAACATTTTATGATCCCTATATTTTTTGTGTTAGATAACAATATCAAGGATTATTTAATTGTGTATTGAGTGATGCGATGTTTCTCCAAAAATAACTACAAAGAAAAATGCATCAAAACAGATGCTAGGGGGGGATCATCCGTGCTAGGAAAGGGCTGGATTATCCGCCCTGCCCTCGATCGACAAAGGTATCTAATGCATGTCATGTGGTATGGTGCAGAGGATTCCCTGGATTCTCTGACCAGCGCCGGACATTTTTCCCTGGCTAGATAATCCACCCTCCTAGGGGGCAGATAATCTGCCCTAGGGAATTTTCGCAAAGGTGCCAAGGCACATCACATGGAGAGGGGGTAGAGGATTCCCCCGGATTCTCTGACCACGACCAGACATTTTTCCCTAGCCGCCCTAGGGAATTTGGCTAAGGACCCGAGGCGCTTCACGCAGAAAGGGGGCGCACTTTTGGCCCAGATATTTCATTCTGGGGCAGAGGTTTGCCACGTCCAGATTATCCTACCCCCACTTGGGTTGGACTATCCGGCCCCAGTTTGCTCCAACGGCAGCTTTTCACGAGGAGGTAAAAGTAACCCATCAGATCCTCATTTCAAACTCTCTCGGATCCAATGAAAAAGCTGAGCTATGTTCAAATCGATTCCAAATGATATCTCCACTTTCAAGCACCCAAATGCTTTGATCTTTGGGGAATTGAAGGAGGAGGCCTCTATCTACATCATCACCAATCAATTTCTTCACATCCTCTCCCATTCATTTGGGGGAATTTCGATCTAGAGTTTCCTTGAATTTCTAGATCGTGGTTTCATTATTTCATCACTTGTTTTATTGTGGCATCTTGTTTTCATCACGAGAGCCTTCAATTCAATTGTGGATGTGTGCCCCGGTAGTGTTGTAAAGGCTCTAGTCCCTGCCTCGAAGGGTACTACATAGTGGAAAGGTAGATCAGGCCACTTGTGGCGATATCCACCAACGAATAGGGTGAGGCCTATTGTGGTGTGGTGGTATTAGTACCACACACCCCTCCAACGCATATGTACTTCCCTTCACAAGGAACCAACTATAGTAAAATAAATCTTGTGTCTCCACGTGCTCCACTATGGTTACCTCGTTCCTCTCACCGCCTTTACTTGCTTAGTAGATAGGTTGACATATAGGGAAATTCATCTTAGTTGCATATCTAGAGAATTTACCTTTGTGTCAAGCCTAAAACTGAAAAGGAGTTAAAATTTGGAGTATCACCTATTCACCCCCCCCTCTAGGTCCCCATACGACCCATTTAAATTGGTACCAGAGCCTCGGCTCTTTATTCAGGCTTTACCGCCTAAGAGAGTATGGGCACTCGTGGAGATGGTAGTGATGTTGTGGAGAAGGTCACCATGGACGATCTTAAGACTTTGGAAACAAACTTGATTAAGACCATGGACACTCAATTGCAAGAAATGTGTGACATGTCTCTTGCAACCCTCCACAACCGCACCACCCTCTACCGCTGAGGTTAGAACTCCTCTTTCAAAAGAGAAAGCTTAGGCTAACTCCCATGAAGAGGAGTTGGAGGATGAAGATAAGAATAAAAGCTCCTCTTCGAAAAATGGAAGTGGTAAGGAGGATTATAGTGAGGTCTCTCACTTATACTCACCTGATCCACCAACCCCTCACCCTCATATAAAAAATAGGGTTTTCTATTTTCGTGCCCTCCATTCGTTAGTTGTACTCAGTTTTCCCCAGCTGCTTAGTTGTTCCTCACTTTTGCCTATCTCCTTGCACGAAACTCTCACATGGTCTGAAACTCACCGTCTGTTAGCCTTGCCGTTACGTGCTGACAAGTGGGGGCGCGTTCAGTCGGGTCCCGTAGTGGACCCTCGCCGTTACATGCTGACGAGTAGGACCGCGTTCTGTTGGGTCCCGTAGTGTACCCTCGTCATTACGTGCTGATAAGTGGGGCCGCGTTCAATCGATTCCCGTAGTGGACATCTCTCTCAACTTATCTAGATCAGCATCGGACCCGCAGCTCATCAACGTGAGCGCCAGACCCATAGCTCATCCACGTGAGCATCGGACCCACAACTTACCCAGGTTGGCGTTGGAAGATGGGAACCCGAGCCATCCCTGCGCCCGTGCCCATGCCGTTGCTTCATTTTCATATAGTGAAATGTAATGCATATACGAAAATTATACAAAAATTATACACCTTTGAACTCTTTTAAATCACACTTAGGACATGATAGTGTTGTGCTAATAAAATCCTGATCATTTATCATTTCCATGGAGTGAAATATAATGCATAAACTTGCGTATACAAAAATTATACACCTTTGAACTCTTTGAAATTGCACTTAATACGTGATAATGTTGTGCTAAGAAAATCTTGAGAGATTATCATTTTCATAGAGTGGAATGTAATGCACAAACTTGCATATGCGAAAATTATAAACCTTTGAACACTTTTAAATCACACTTAATACGTGATAATGATGTGCTAACAAAATTTTGAGAGATTATTATTTTCTCCCCCATTTTCATAGAGTGGAATGTAATGCATAAACTTGCATATGTGAAAATTATAAACCTTTGAACACTTTTAACTCGCACTTAATACGTGATAATGATGTGCTAACAAAATTTTGAGAGATTATTATTTTCTCCCCCATTTTCATAGAGTGGAATGTAATGCATAAACTTGCATATACGAAGTTTATACACCTTTGAACTCTTCAAAATCGCACTTAATATGTGATAATCTTGTGCTAAGAAAATCTTGAGAGATTACAATTTCCATGGAGTGAAATATAATGCATAAACTTGCGTATACAAAAATTATAAACCTTTAAACTCTTTGAAATCGCACTTAATACGTGATAATGTTGTGCTAAGAAAATCTTGAGAGATTATCATTTTCATATAGTGGAATGTAATGCATAAAATGGCATATACAAAAATTATACACCTTTGGACTCTTTGAAATTGCACTTAGGTCATGATATGATCATTTATCATTTCCATGGAGTGAAATATAATGCATAAACTTGCATATATGAAAATTTTGAACCTTTTAACATTGTGAAATCGCAATTAATAATGAGATAATGATGTGCTAGCAAAATTTTGAGAGAATATCATTTTCTCTCCCATTTTCATAGTGTGGAATGTAATGTATAAACTTGCATATACAAAAATTATACCCATTTGAACTCTTTGAAATCGCACTTAATACATGATAATATTGTGCTAAGAAAATCTTGAGAGATTATCATTTTCATAGAGTGGAATGTAATGCACAAATTATACACCTTCGAACACGTTCCCTTCAAATTATATTCAAGTTCATTTGTTTATGGAGTTAAAGCACCGGTGGCATACTTGTCATTTTGCATGGATAGAGGGGTGCCCCCAACAGATATAGGGGTTATCATGTCCTCCAAATCACAGAGGATCAATGGTTGGTGGGCACGATCCATGTGACAATTGTCTCGACTAATCAGAGCGTAGCAGCAAAGATGAACACATGTGCGAGAGATTGATACAAAGAGAGGGGAAAACTGACTAGCACTTAAGAACCAAGGGCAAAACCGAGTAGAACATAAAACCAAGGGAAAGACTGACAAAGGGATTCAAATAGAAAATAGAAAAGGATTTAAAAAATGGAAAATGCGTCTTTTATACAATAAAATATATCTTGGCATACATCAAATTATTTGCAATTCAAATATACACCAGTTTGACAATTATTGCCTCATTCAGACAAATTATGTTTTGGGGAGGGATGTTTTGGGAAGAGGCTTGAGTAGAAAGCCATGTACCTTCATAGATAGTAGTTGATTTGAGAAGTGGTGATTTAGGTTAAAACTTGGTTTATATACATTTATTTTGTTGGCAGGTGATGGCTCTGAAATATAGCCATCTACATCCACATTTAACTGGATATTAATCATATTTTTGATGAAATATCTTTCTAAACCCTGCCACTAATGCTAATATTCAGAGGGGTATGCAATCCTTTGTTCTTGTATTTTTCCTACGCAAATAATGTCGTTTAAAGGAGGGAATCACTACATTAAAGTCAAAGATACGAGATTTCAAACAACCAGAAGAAACCAGGAACCGTCCAACGGAGGCAGACACCGTAACGACCATCTATACGGCCGGAGCAAAAATTCCGACCGTATAGATTTGGTCGTATAGTTGGCGCCACCACCGTTAGGTCAAACATAACAACTTTCGTGAAGGGACCCCTATATAAAGAAGCCTCATGCGATGGGGAAACAACGCTCGCTCCGCCCCGAAGAAGCCAGACTCCGCCAAAAAGCCACCTCAGATCTCCAAACCCTTCTCCATCTCCATAGCCATCTTCCACCACTTGTAATAGTAGATTTATTCTTCGATTAGCGACATTGTAAGACTATTGCTATCAACCTTATGATTTTCATTACAATGTTTATGATTGTTGATCTCATCTCTATGTGTGAGTAATTCTCCTTGGGTTAAGGGCTTTGGCCTAGCCATGTAGCAATTGTGCATGTGATTTATCATAGATGGGATTGTGTATTAGTTTGTATGACATGATGATTACTGTATCCTCTCTTGCCTCAATCCAAGGACTTATCAGGTACACAAGACCTCGAGGGTTGATCCATGTATAGGGAGTATGAGTGATGATTGGTCTACAGGTTGGGAACCCCAGTGACAGAAGGGGTAGTACAGCTGTATGTGAGGGATTTGCTTGGGATTAATGGTGACATCACTATGCATATCATTAGTTCTCTTTCTTCTATGGATGAGACTAGTAGGTTATTGCTATAAGCGGTTGCGGAGGCAATAGCAATTATGGATGCACTGCCCACATATAATCTATCTCGCTCTAAAAAGTACACACATACTTTATTTCTATCCTTTATTTCCATCAGATGTTTTTGCACAGCTACAGGTGAAACTGAACGCCATAGGCCCTCTCTCTCCATCATCGACAACAACAAAAAGACGCAAGTTACTGGTCCGGTAAAAACACAAAATGAATTCTAAAACTCCCGAAGGTCCGTTAAAGTAACATCACTATGCATTCGCTTCCCATGGATATGATAACCTAGGTCTACTAGGGAAATAGAGCTATACTACATCCATAATCCGGATGGAAGGTATCAACCCTTTTTCTGGCGCCGTTGTCGGGGAAGCAATAGCTACCTTGGTGAGGTTATTAGGAACCTTGCTAGTTTTATTTCTTGTTTTTGATTTTGTTAGTTTGCTTTCAGTCTTTATTTTATAAACCAAAAAAATAGTTAGTCTTTAATTTCTTGTTTTTACTGTTATAATTTTTCATCTAAGAAAACCCAAAAACATAGGAAGTATGGCTGAAAAGAAGCTTGGAGAGTTTGCTACTCCCAATAATGATTATTTGTGTACACCTATTACTCAGCCAACAACCACTGGTGATGACTATGAAATTAAGCCCCACTACTTAAGTTTGGTTCAACAGAATCAATTTGGAGACTCTGCTATTGAAGACGCAGGTATGCATTTAAATACTTTCACTGAAATATGTGATATGATGCGTATAAAAGATGTTAACCCTGATGCGGTCAAATTACGTCTATTTCCTTTCTCTCTAAGAGGGAGAGCTAAAGAATGGTTGCTATCTTTTCCTAAAAATACTATTACATCATGGGTGGGATGTACTTCTTTATTTATGACTAAATTTTTCCCACCTACAAAGACTATGCAACTCCGATCTAATATTACTAGCTTTAGACAGGAAGAGCGAGAGACATTAGCGCTTGCATGGGATAGGATGAAAGAATTCCTAAGAAACTATCCTAGTCATGGGATGGAAGATTGGTTAATACTCCATTTATTTTATAATGCTCTTAATCCTGTGTCTAAGTCTATGCTTGATACTGCAGCTGGAGGAACATTCATGGGTAAACATATTACCAAAGCAAAGCAGCTGTTGGACAATATGCAAGACAACCATGCCCAATGGCATGTGGAAAGATCAAACACGAAGAAGGTTAACTCTGTCTCACCACAAGAGAACGAAGATCTCAATGCTAAGTTGGATGAGCTCATAATAGCCGTAAAAGGTAAGGAAACTCAGGTAAGAGCCATCCCGAAACAAACATAGAAGAAATACACTCCGTGGCTCGTAATAATTACAATCCTGCTTGGAAGAAGAGTTACAATCCTAATTTTCAGAAAGATTATGCTAGTCCTACAAATAACTCTAATAATAATATGGGAACTAGTAATGGTAGTCTCCAAGAAACACTGAAGTCTTTCATAGACTCACAAAATGAACAAAATAATATTCTAGTCATAATTACGGAGAACCATGATGCTATGCTTGGTAAATTATCTAACCAAGCTGTTAGTTTAAGAAATGATTTGCGGGCCCTTCAAGAAAGAACAAGGATTGTTGAGGCACAGCTAGGTAAGATAACCGAGAGTCAAACTCTCATTCTAGCTAAATTTGCAGGTAAAGCTGAGGCCAATCCTGTTGAAGAACTCAAAATGATGAGGATCCAAAGGGAGGAGCCTGAAGAACTTGATTATAGTAATGCCCCTTCACCAAGCTACACTATCGAAGATCTCGTAAAGAGGATCAATGTCAAAATTCCGGTAAGTGAAGGTAACGATGAAGCCATGTATCAAAACTTTGTTGATCAAGTAGCAATTAAGGTACGCGAGCTTGAAGAGGAATACAAGAAAATTGCTGAAAAGTTGCCTGTTAAATTAGATGACATATTTGAGCCTACTATTAAGATAAATATTGGAACCAATGAGATAGCTGCACTTTGTGATCTAGGTGCAAGCGTCTCAATAATTCCAAAGAGTCTTTTTAACAAGTTAAATCTTGGCTCCTCTTAAATTACTGAATTAAAATTGCATCTAGCAGATTCTACCTACAAACAAGCTGTAGGGATTAAGGAGACCACTTTAGTTTATATCAAAGGCTATCCTGCTCTCATTGATTTTGTTATTGTTGACATGCGTGAAGATACTGTTGCTCCTATAATACTAGGCCGTCCTTTCTTGAGAACTATAAAGGCTTTAATTAACCTTCATGAAGGGAACATGAAGTTGCAATTGCCTTCCCGGGATCCTTTTGTTATTCATTTCCCCAAGAAGAAGAAAGCCAAATATGACAAGAACGAGGCCATCACTTTGAAGGCCTATTATTCTGGAGTGGGTGTTCCACTCATCTGGCCCAAGTGAGTATCTTCAAGGTCAAGCTATTGACTATAAAAGAGCGCTCCATTGGAGGCAACCCATGTTAAATTAAGGTTTGAGTTAAGTTTTTAGTTTTAGTTTAAGTTTTTGTTTAATAAAGAGTGCTAGAAACTCCATTTGATGAGAATAAATTCGGTAGTACTTGAAATTCTTATTATTCATGCTATTATTGGTCGACAATATTTACTGTCAATTTTCTATCAAAAACAAGGTATATCGCTAAGTTACAGGAAAAGAAATAGTTTACGAAGAAATAGAAATCTTTTGATGCACACAGATAGTTTAACGACCAACTATACGGCGGGAATAAAAATTCCGGCCATACAGTTCCGGTCGAATAATTATCTTTGCCATCGGAATTTTTTTTGCAATATGTACTGAGAGTTTAACGACCAACTATATGGCGGGAATAAAAATTCCAGCCATATAGTTCTGGTTGTATAGATATCAATGCCTCCATACAATTTCTTTTCATATATACTGGGAGTTTAACGACTAACTATACCGCGGGAATGAAAAATTCCGGCCGTATAGTTCCGGTCATATAGATATCTATGCCTTTGCAAATTTTCTTTCACAGGGACAGACAGTTTAACGACCAACTATACGGCCGGAATATTTTGTTCCACCCGTAATGTTGCACCCATATAGCTGCGCCGCTAGGAGGAAGACCTAATATCTTGACAGAACGCCAACTATACGGCCGGAACGCATGTTCCGCCCATATAGTTGCCCCCGTGTAGTTGTGTCCGACCATAAATTCGCACGAGAAGGTACTCCCAACTCCAAAACTTCAATCCTTTTTCTTTCTTCTACCTCCAAACTCTCTCAAAACCTCAAGGGATCTTCATCTCTACTCAATTTCGTTCGATTTCCTCGGACACAAGTGATCTACGGTATATTTCTCCTCCGATCCTCCAATTACTTTTTGCAAATTCATCTTCGATCTATTGTCATTATCAATCTAGGGTGAGACCTACTATGAACCAATTGCCATGATTTTCTTGCCTAGATTATTATCTTGAGGATATTCTTTAGTGTGCTTAGATGAGGAATATATTATACTTACTTTTGTTGGATCAAAAAGTTTTATTTTTTCCTTTCTTCAATGTTTTAGAAGACGAACACAAGGAGCCAAACTCGTGCTCGTGCCACCGCTAGAGCTTCTCGTGCGATCACCCAGGAACGCATGGGGATACGGTTCAGCGATGAGGCCCATCGTTTATGCTTCAACAAGATCAAGACCCGCGAAGTGAAGGCCACCAAGTTGGCTTCCCTATTATTTTGAACCAGCTCGGTATTTCTGATGACTTTAATTTACTTTGCAATACATCTGGCCTACAAAACTTTGTGTACAATGATGTACCTACTTATCGCTGCTTAACCATTGAATTTCTAAGTTCGTTGCAAAGCACCGTTAAACTGTGGCAAGGAGGATACTACTTCTTTCCATCTAATGAACTACAACTACACTTTAACATTAGATGAATGGTGCGCATGCTTTAATTTGCCATACAATGATGTTCATTCTTTACCCGCATCCTTTACTGGCTTAATTCCTTCCCCCGATCAATACTATAATGGAATGGGCTTCACTAGTAGAGTGAACAAGGGGAAGAATATTCAACATCCTGCAATTCGCTATTTGTTCTATGTTATTGCTAACACCTTGCAGGAACTGAGTAGAACTTAAAAACCAAGGGCAAGACTGACAAAGGGATTCAAATAGAAAATATAAAATGCGTCTTTTATCCAATAAAATACATCTTAGCATACATCAAACTATTTGCAATTCAAATATACACCAGTTTGAAAATTATTGCCTCATTCAGACAATCTATTTTTTGGGGAGGGATGTTTTGGGAAGAGGCTTGAGTAGAAATCCATGAACCTTCATAGATAGTAGGTGATTTGAGAAGTGGTGATTTAGGTTAAAACTTGGTTTCTATACATTTCTTATGGTGGTAGGTCACATAATAAGACTCCCTAGGTAGATGCCATTGTGTTTTGCTCTTTTTGAATTTGTTGTGCATAAAATGACTCAATTAGGTAGCTAAAACCTATTCGTTGACTCTCTGTTGACCAGCCATCGGCGGGTTCAACTGAGTATATTGCACATGGCAGTGTTAGTACTGGAGGGCAAAACTGAGTACAACCAAACTACTAGTATTACACTCGAGGGCAAAACTGAGTACAACTAAGTCACCAGGGTTAGACACGAGGGAAAAAACGTGACTCATGGTACGCGTGTGCGGTGCACGGGGCGGTGGTGGACACGTGTGGTCGTGCACGGTGCAGTAGCGTACGCGGTTACGTGGTGCACGATAGTGCAATGAAACATCGCTTCCCTTCTCCTTTAATAGAGGCCTCCCCACTCACTCCCTCACTCAACCGTCTCCACTGTCCCATCACCTTCTTCAAACCCCCAAGAAAACCCCAACCACGCTGGCGATGGAGAAGAACAGTGCGGTGGCCATCGGTGCCTCCAAGGTTGCCAGCGACGAGGCCCCCGTTCTCGTACAGGCCCCCGTCCCTATCCCCGCATCCACCGTAGCTACCAACGAGGAGGCCCCCGCTGGTCTCAGGCAGATCCCGCTCGGCTGGGACCCCTACGAGGAGATTGATTACATAAGGTCGGAGAACCCCTACGACACCAGCATCACCGACCCATGGTCGGAGGTAACCATGGTTTTCTCCACTTCCCTTGTTCTTCCCCCACTACCATCGTTGGATGCTAGATCGTATATTATTAGGGCTTGGTTGTTTGTAGTTTACAGTAGCTAATCCTCTTGTGTTAGATCTCGTATTTCGATGAATCCCCCTATTCTTATTTGAACCCCCATGTTTGTAGTTGGGATCGGTATTCGATTTGGTTTGAGATTTGGGCAATAATCAGTTGATCTCAATCGGTTAATTTATGCAAATAATCAATCCCGATAATCAAAATATCTCAATCATGTCCTTATTGCACTCTACTGTTTTTTCCAATAGGAGGATAACAGCAACGTCCGCAGCGACGACGAGTCCAAGGACGCCAACACTCGTCATGTGCTGAGGAGGCTGAAGTTCGGCCAGTACAACAACTTCTTCACCGACATGTCTACAAGTTCCCCATCTGCCCCACCAGGAGGCTCCGCGCCACGGACTTCAACTCCCTTGTGAAGCATGCCGAGGACGTGAGGACCTACGGTGAGTCCGTGAACGTCCACGTCCACGGCTTCATAGCCAAGCACCAGGCGCTCGGTCTTCACCTATGTAACCTCCAGAAGGTGGCTATCCAGGAGGGTTGCATGCCCCCGATCAAGCCCAAGGCGCCCAACGTCAAGGGACTGGGCAACACGAAGTGGAGGAGGCGCTAGAGGGTGGAGGCAGAGGCCCTCCTGACAGGGGCCATGCGGGTCCACTGATCTGCTGCTACTGCTGTAAAGCAGCTTCTTATGTCTTGTCCATGTTGAACTTGTCCGCTGCTGCTACTGAGCAGCCTAATTGTCAAACCTCGTTAAGTACCATACTATATAACCTATATTAGCTGCTTTATCTACATTAGCTCTGTTTACGGAATTTATTTATGGGGCTAGTTAGTTTTGCTGCTCTAGATTTGCTACCAGATTAGGGAAAAACGAGAGCAAAAGGAACAATGAATGGAGAGATAAGTTGCTCTAGATTCACTACCTTTTTGGGCAAAAAAACAACACAACTGTTAAAGAGAGAGGAGAAAAGGCGCTCTCAAAAAGTCCAATCATAAAAATAACAAAAAAGAAAAATACTAATTTAGCCGATAGGGCGCACATTGTTGGAGATATGCCCAAGAGGCAATAATAAAAGTGATTATTATTATATCTTTGTGTTTATGATGAATGTTTACATCCCATGCTATAATTGTATTATTAGGAAACACTAATACATGTGTGTTTTGTAAACATGTAAGAGTCCCTAGTAAGCCTCTTGTTGAACTAGCTTATTGATTATTTGATGATCATGGTTTCCTGATCATGGACATTAGGATGTGATTAATAACAAGGTTATATCATTAGGAGAATGATGTGATGGACACACACCCATAGTAAGCATAGCATAAGATCAAGTCATTGAGTTCGTATTGCTGTAAGCTTTCAAATACATAGTAACCTAATCCTTCGACCATGAGGTTATGTTAATCACCATCACCGGATGGATACTTTGATGACATCAAACGCCGTTTCGTAACTGGGTGGTTATAAAGGTGTCATTGGGTATTCTGAAAGTATGTGTTGAAGCGCATGGACCAAGATTGGGATTTGTCCATCCATATGACGGATAGATATGCTCTGGGCCCTCTCGGTGGAATGTCATCTAGTTAGCTAGCAAGCATGTGACTAGGTCACAAGGGATGACATATCACGGAACGAGTAAAGAGTACTTATCAGTAACGAGGTAGAACTAGGTATGGAGATACCGACGATCAAACCTCGGATAAGTATAGTATCGCGAGACAAAGGGAATTAGTTTCGTATGTAAGTGGTTCAATCGATCGCGAAGTCATCATTGAGTATGTGGGAGCCATTATGGATCTCCAGGTCCTGCTGATGGTTATTGATAGGAGATGTGTCTCTGTCATGTCTACATATTCACGAACCGTAGGGTGACACACTTAAGGTTCGAAGTTGTTTTAAGTAGATATGGAATATGCATTGGAGACCTAATGTTGTTCGGAGTCTCGGATTGGATTCGGGACATCACGAGCAGATCCGGAATGGTCCAGAGAATAAGATTCATATATTGGGGATCATTTTCTAAGTTAGGAAATGTTCCGGAGTGTTTGTATGGAGATTCTAGAAGGTTTCGGAATGTTCTAGAGGATTTCTTGGAGTTTGCTTGAAAACCAAGAAAGGGTCAAAGGAAACCTAGTGGGGCAAGACACGGATTCGTGGGGGAGGAGGACTCCTCCCCCTTCCCACCGCCGGCCATAGGAGGGGAGTCCTACTAGGACTCCCCCTCCCCAGGCGCGCCTCCCTCCTTTAAATAGAAGGGAGGGGGCGCCCTCTCCTATCCCTCTCATACAACACCCAATCTCTGCCACCTCTCTCCTCCACCTTTCTTCTGCACAGGCATAGGCGAAGCCCTGCAGAATTCTCTACTCCACCACCACCACCACACCGTCGTGCTGCTGGGATTCCGTGGAGAAGATCTACTACATCCGCTGCTCGCTGGAACGGGGAGAGGAAGGTCTGCTTCGACTCCGCACGTGTGACTGACTGAGGAAGCGCTGCCGAATCGCGGCGCCGGAAGGATCGTCCACTTGACCGACTGCGGAGGCGCTGCTGGAACGCGACGCCGGAAGGATCGTCCACACGATCTTGAGATCGGCAAGTGATCGACTACATCAACCACGAGATCTAATCTCATTAACGCTTTCGGATCTACGAGGGTTAGTTCCTATCTATCTCGTTGCACATGTCTAATAGGTTAGATCTTGGCTATTATCTAGATTAGATCTGGGTTTTGTTCGTTCTTGCGGTAGAAATTTTTTGTTTTCCATGCTATGAACCCATCACACATAACCACCATACGTGCCCCACATGGTCCCACACCACGTCCCCCATAATCAACGAGAGATGGATGGCTGGTCCGCTGTGTATCCTGGCCCCACCTGTCAGCATGTAACGGTCGAGGCAACGTAACGTAGCGCTCAACGCACGGCCCGCCCCAACGGGGTCCCACCGGTCAGCATGTAATGGTCAAGCCTTTGACCTGACGGTATCCCCCTGTCCAAGCGCATATGAGGGTTTCGGAATGGAGGGAGGGCAAAAGTGAGGAAAAATTAAGCGGCTGGGGAAAACTGAGTACAACTAATGAACCAGTGGCACAAAAATAGAAATCCCTAAAAAATATGGGTGATCCACCCAAGCTTAGTGCATCTTCTTTTAATCAATGGCATTTTTTGATGAAATCTCATGTGTGTAGTTCATGAATCAAGTTGTGGAAGATTATCGTGAATGGACTCCATGTTGTAGATCCATCAAATATGACAAGAATAGAAGTGGTTGATAGTCACCTCAATGCCACTCCTTTGCACATGATCTAACTTGGTGTGGGACCCAAGGACATGCCGCACATTGAACATATCAACACCGCAAAGGAAGCTTGGGATGTCCTCACCAAGTTGTTCATCAAAAATGAGAGAATGAGGAGAAACTAGTATGATGGTTTAAGAAATCAAGTAGAAGGTTTTTACATGTTGGATGGTGAAGATCCTGAAGACATGTATCGAAGACTCAAGTCTATTGCCACACATTTATAAATCATGGTGCCACACATGTTGATGATGCAAGGATCAAGAGGAAATATGTTGACCCACTTACTTGAAGAGCCTCCAAGAAAGACACAATTATCACAAAATTACTTCCAACAAAGTTATGCAAGAAATGGCTGCATTTAAGGCCACGACCAAGAATACTGAAGATGCTCGTGCACGAGCAACTAGGATGCAAAAAGGGGGCTGCTCGTCTGCAGTACCAAAGTTCGCAGGCCAATGCATGGCGGTACCTAAGTTGCCTGAAATTGCCATGTTTCAAAATGTTGCGCCGCCAACTACTAAGAGGGTCCATTTCGAGGCAAACTCATCTCACCCCTGCCAAATTCAAACATTCTGTTAAAATGCCCTGTGAAGTAGATAGTCGGGACCCTCATGTCGGTCATCTGTCCATGACGCGAGCGCCCACGCGACAACCTCTTAGGAAAATCGAGTAACTAAGTGGATTAGATGCGTTGACCAATTTCACAAATCCATTCCCACCTTTCCCCTAGCAGCAGCGGTGTCGGAATCCACCCTCTAGGCAGGACGATCCCTTCGGACATTTGACCTCCGGCGCCAAGTTGCTGCGCCCAGTCGCTGATCCTGAGCTCCAATGGCACATGTCGTAGCCGCCGTTGCGAGGCTCTAGCCCACCTCCTCCGCCGACGAGCCGAGCTTCTCGGAGGATGGCAGATCCTACTACCAAGGAAGAAGAAGTTCTAGATACAAGTAGGAGAGCAACCCTTCTCTTTGCTATTCACACTAATTATAACTGCTAGCTGGCTACTGAACCTAAAATTGTTTGTTAGCCCAACGCTGACAAACATATTTTTTCCACATTTTTCTGTCAAGTGGGATCTCCGCGAACCACCCTTACCTCGTTACGGTAGTCCTCTTCAGGTATGACTCTAAGGGAAAGTGGTATGGACACCATTGTATCACGATGGAAGAAGCGCCTGCGCAGATCTGCACTATATCCGGTATGGTTGCTGCTCTGCCTAATCATGATGAATTATGGCTGAAGAAGACTGCAAAGTTCAGCTTCATGGATGAACGTGGCATCATGGTTCCTCTAACGTGTGACAGTCAGCTAATTGGGTTGATGAAAAGGTATGCTTCGGCTTGCATGTTTGAGCTGAATTGTGATGTACTGGATGTGGAAGCTGCTGCAACTAGTAGTCGCCCTTCTATTCTTGGACAGGGTGGTTTCTCAAACCCAATTAGCTCCTGGTAAGAAAAGGTCTCGTGGGGTTCGCATGTTTGTGCTGACTTGTAATTTTTGTTTTATTTACTCTATAGATATTGGGCATTTATGAAATAGTCTTGTTTATTTGACAGGAAGAGCCGCAAGGTTAGAAACATGACTGTCAGGTCAGTCATTTTGATGCCCGAAGAAATTAAAAATGAGTGGAAAGATGATGCTGGGCACGATTCAGGTTCCAATTGTCCCAGCGATGTAGAGTACCTGAAGCTAAGAAAATTGGCATCGAGGAAGAGGAAGAAGGCAGGAAATGAAGAAGCCAGTGAATGTGAATGCTTGGTACCTAGGCTGCAGAGGAAGGCTGCTGGCAATGAAGATGCATAATAATGTGTTGAACTTGAACCTATATATGTAATTCGGTTAAATTCTGGAGCTCTTTGTGTGGTACTTTGGTGGGCGAAACAATCTACCCACGTTCTCTGAGTAAAATGTACCGTGACTTAGGGTTTGGAAACGCCCGAGTCAGTAGTTGAATCCAAAACTGTGATTGTGCCACTGCTATCTGAAAATATACAGCAACGGTTCCACGATTGCTGAGGGGCAGGAGGTCTCCAAATTCGATGGAATGTAAGTGGCACAGAAATAAATTATTTAAGCTGCCACACTGCACGAAGCAGCAACTTATTTTAGATGCTGCACAACAACGTGGCAACATAAACAGAAATGGCAACCGATAATTCCCAGATGAGGAGGAAATCGGTACAACTTTCTGGCCTAATCTGGAGCCCGTCTATCTCACCGTCTCTCTGCTCCTTCATCCCCTACATCTAGCGAAGCTCCCGGATCTCCAGTAACCGGGTGTACGTGCTTCCACTTTATAAATTGTGGTTGTACCATTTGCATGCGACACAATCCACGTAGATTACGTTTAAACAAACCACCAATGTCAGAATACACTAGTAGAAAAAGGGTCATTGGTCCACGATCATGTTCCCAATCCGGGACAGAGATCTAAATCGAGGCAGACATTGATCTAAATCACAAATTCTTCCACAAATTAATCGAGACAGAGATCTAAATCGAGGCATTTCATTAATTAAACCACAAATTCTTCTAAACAAAGGTGCGATTTCACATCCTACATTAATTCAACCACTAGTCAACAATTTCACTTCAGCTGCCACTGTCCTCCGAGCTGCCGGCTTCCTCGTCGTCGTCAGACGGAACCTCCACGATTTCCGCATTGTTCGCGAGACGGAGCACCTCTTAGCGGTCAGCGGCGGCGATGACGGTGTACTTGGTCTGTCCAGGGATGGACCAGAACCTATCCCGCCCTTCTCGGTTGCGGAGATCCCGGTGCACCACGCGCCCGTAAACGATGCGGTTGCCAATCTGGGCCTTCCGCTCCTTCTTGAACAGCGCCGGCCAGTACGGGCTAGCCGCCGTGTACCAGGGCAGCGCCCTCTTTCACGTGGGCATCTAGCGGCGGCGCGTCGCGATCTCGCTCTCCATCCCGGCTCCCTCGGGGACGAGGAGCGAAGCCACCAGCACCCCCGCATAGCTGATGCGCCATCCGTGGGGCACCATCGCCGCCGGCGGAGCGAGGATGTCGAAGTGCGCGAACATCACCACCTCGTAGAAGTTTAGCATGGGCATCTCCATGGCGGCGCAGTGGAGATTAGAGAGGGAGCGAGGGGATGGACGACGAAGCGACGACGCGATGGAGATTGGAGAGGGCGAGGGGATGGACGACGACACGACGCGCTGTGGCGCCTCCTATTTGTACACGAGGACGACGAAGCGACGGGCGGAATATCCAAGGGGCATTGGTCAGACAAAAGGAAGTAATGCAGGGTTAAGACAGATTAACGGGCGACCAATTTTTTTCCTCCCAGGACTTTGGGGCCAATAGTTCAAACCGCTAGGTCAACAAGTACAACTATTACAACTTAAAAATGCATGGATCTTAAGCTAAATAGAACTAGTTATCACACATCTCCTTGATCTTCCTAATCTTAGCCCGATGTGCATCTTCCTACAAGAGCAAGGATCGAATCGTCTGCTCCTTCCTTTTAGCATATTCCTTGCACAACTTCAATTGTTTCTCTACATTTTTCCTCATGCACTTGTCAATACTCGTAGTTGTGAACTGCAGGACTTTGGCCTGGTGAAGATCATTCCTTGCTTGAGTCAGTTCTTGCTCTGCTTTAGCCTTCAGGGCCAACGCCGCGTCCCTCTCCTTCTCGACTTTGCTAACCTTGTCTTGCACCCACCTGAGATATCGCTTATGCTTGGTCGTGCCAACTGGTTCCCATAGCTTCATCTCAACACTGTCAAGAAGTAAGCTGAATACGGATTCTTTCAACTCAATAGTCATTTCCCATAGTTTGTCAAGCGTTTTCTACATCGATTTGGGCCACTCTAGATCTACCCATTTGACAACACCGCAACTTCCGCCTTGCATCATTGCACGATGTCCTTGACACCGTAGAAACCTCCTGCCTGTGTTTCGTCCTTCGAACGCTACAAATTTAGCGGGCACATATCCATGTTTACATAGCAGAGGACTGTCTTCATCCGCTAAACCATGATAGTCGGAGTCATACATCGTCTGATTGGCCTAACACATCATACGCGCATGAGTAAACAGATTATATCTATCTCAAAAAATAGATAACTGGCCACAGATGATAGAGATAGAGATGACACGACTCACATCAAAATCACCGTCTCCCCTTGAACCCATGGAGAGAGGGGAGGGGGGTGTCTGCCAGAGAGGGGATTGGGATGGAGGTGTCGTCATCTTGCGGCTACGGCGGGATGGGAGTGAAGTGGGGAAAGTGGCTTCGAGGGGAAGGAAGAGAAGTACGGGGAGGAAGAGAAGTAAAGGGGACGTGACACTGGGATATGGACCCCTCAACTCGTGAGTCGTGACACTCGCAACAGGGGAGCGCCCGGTGTTGCCAATTTGTCCAGAGCAAGCGTGGCCAATCATGCCGCAGAACAGTCTACTCGCGGATCGCTCTCACGAAGACCATCCCAATTGTCCAAGCGCCCCGATCGAACGGTATGCAACAATCATCAAGCAGAACAACTGTGTTAGGGCGTGCCTTCTAGAAGACTCGGTCTAACGGTGGATCCATTGGGGGGCTAAGGTTAGGGCTCTCCTAAGGTTAGGATCCATATGTGGTTTATGAAAAGAACACACATCCAATGACACTGGTGGATCCTTATGTGGTTTGTGAGAAGAACACACATGCAATCACACTGGTGGATCCATATGTGGTTTATGAGAGGAACACACATGCAATGACACTGGTGATATGTGGTTTGTGAAGACAACACACATACAATGACTCTAACTGTGGTTCATGAGAAGAACAGACATGCAATGACACTGGTGGATCCATATGTGGTTTATGAGAAGAACACACATGCAATGACACTGGGTGTGGTTCATGAAAAGAACAAACATGCCATGGCACTGGTGGATCCATATGTGGTTTGTGAGAAGAACAGACATGCAATGACTCTAGCTATGGTTCATGAGAATAATACACATGCAATGACACTAGTGTATCCTTATGTGGTTTGGGAGAAGAACACACATGCAATGACTCTAGTTGTGGTTCATGAAAAGAACACACATGCAATGACTCAAGATGTGGTTCATGAGAAGAACACACATGCAATGACACTGGTGTATCCATATGTGCTTTGTGAGAAGAACACACATGCAATGACTCTAGCTGTGGTTCATGAAAAGAACACACATCCAATGACTCTATTCGTGGTTCATGAGAAGAACACACATGCAATGACACTGGTGGATCCATGTGTGATTTGTGAGAGGAATAGACATGTAATGACACTGGTTGTGGTTCATGAAAAGAACACACATGCAATGACACTGGTGGATCCATGTGTGGTCTCTGAAGAGAACACACATTTCAATGACACAAGTGGATCCATATGTGGTATATGAAAAGAACACACATGCAATGACTCCAGTTGTTGTTAGTAAAAAGAACACACATGCAATGATACTAGTGGATCCATGTGTGGTCTCTAAAGAGAACACACATTTCAATGACACTGGTGGATCCATATATGGTATGTGAAAAGAACACACATGCAATGACACTGGTGGATCCATATGTGGTCTCTGAAGAGAACACACATTTCAATGACACTGGTGGATCTGGATGTGGTATGTGAAAAGAACACACATGAAATGACTGCAGTTGTTGTTAGTAAAAAGAACACAAATGCAATGACAATGGGCGGTCCATGTGTGGTCTCTAAAGAGAACACACATGCAATGACTCTAGTTGTGCATAATGACAAGAACACACATGCAATGACACTAGTGGATCCATACATGGATCGTGAAAAGAACACACATGCAATGACACTAGTTGTTGTTAGTAAAAAGAGCACACATGCACTGATCCATGTGTGGTCTCTGAGGAGAACACACATTTCAATGACACTGGTGGATCCTTATGTGGTATGTGAAAAGAACAAACATGCAATGACAACAGTTGTTGTTAGTAAAAATAGCAGACATGCAATGACACTGGTGGATCCATGTGTGGTTTGTGAGAAGAACACACATGCAATGACACTGGCTGTGGTTTATGAGAAGAACAGACATGCAATGACACTGGTGGATCCATATGTGGTTTATGAGAAGAACACACATGCAATGACATTGGGTGTGGTTCATGAAAAGAACATACATGCAATGGCACTGTGGATCCATATGTGGTTTGTGAGAAGAACAGACATGCAATGACTCTAGCTGTGGTTCCTGAGAAGAACACACATGCAATGACACTGGTGTATCCTTATGTGGTTTGTGAGAAGAACACACATGCAATGACTCTAGCTGTGGTTCACGAAAAGAACACGCATGCAATGACTCTAGCTGTGGTTCATGAGAAGAACACACATGCAATGACTCTAGTGGGGACATATGTGGTTTGTGAGAAGAACACACATGCAATGACTCTAGCTGTGGCTCATGAAAAGAACACACATGCAATGACACTGGTGGATCCATGTGTGGTTTGTAAGAGGAACAGACATGCAATGACACTGGGTGTGGTTCATGACAGGAACACACATTCAATGACACTGGTGGATCCATGTGTGGTTTGGAACAATAACACACATGCAATACCATTGGTTAATCCATGTGTGGTTTGTGGAAAGAACACACATGCAATGACTCAAGTGGGTCCATATGTGGTTTGTGAAAACAACAAACATCCAATGAACACTAGTGGATCCATAAGTGGTTTGTGGAAAGAACACACATGTAGTGAACACTGGTTCATCCATATGTGATTTGTGAAAAGAACACACATGCAATGCCATTGGTTGATCCATATGTGGCTTGTGAAAAGAACACACATGCAATGAATCTAGTGGTTCCATTTGTGGTTTGTGGAAAGAACACACATGGAATGACCACTAGTTGATGCATGTGTCGTACATCACAGGAACACACATGCAATGACATTGGTTGATCTATATGTGGTTTGTCACAATAACACACATGCAATGCCATTGGTTAATCCATGTGTGGTTTGTGGAAAGAACACACATGCAATGACTCTAGTGGGTCCATATGTGGTTTGTGAAAAGAACACACATGCAATGACTCTAGTGGATCCACATGTGGTTTGTGGAAACAACACACATGCAATAACCACTGGTTGATCCATATTTGGTTTGTGAGAAGAATACACATGCAATGAACACTAGTGGATCCATAAGTGGTTTGTGGAAAGAACACACATGCAGTGAACACTGGTTGATCCATATGTGATTTGTGAAAAGAACACACATGCAATGCCATTGGTTGATCCATATGTGGTTTGTGAAAAGAACACACATGTAATGACTCTAGTGGATCCATATGTGGTTAGTGGAAAGAACACACATGCAATAACCACTGGTTGGTCCATATGTGGTTTGTGAAAAGAACACACATGCAATGAACACTGGTGGATCCATAAGTGGTTTGTGGAAATAACACACATGTAGTGAACACTGGTTGATCCATATGTGCTTTGTGAAAAAAACGCACATGCAATGACTCTAGTGGATCCATATGTGGTTTGTGGAAAGAACACACATGCAATGACAACTGGTTGATCCATGTGTGATTCATGACAGGAACACACATGCAAAGACATTGGTTGATCCATATGTGCTTTGTGACAATAACACACATGCAATGCAATTGGTTATTCCATGTGTGGTTTGTGGAAAGAACACACATGCAATGTCATTGGTTGTTCCATATGTGGTTGCTGAAAAGAACACACATGCAATGACTCTAGTGGATCCATATATGGTTTGTGGAAAGAACATACATGCAATGACCACTAGTTGATCCATGTGTGGTTCATGACAGGAACACACATGCAATGACATTAGTTGATCCATATGTGGTTTGTGACAATAACACAAATGCAATGCCATTGGTTAATCCATGTGTGGTTTGTCAAAAGAACACACATTTAATGACTCTAGTGTGTCCATAGGTGGTTTGTGAAAAGAACACACATGCAAGAACTCTCGTGGATCCATATGTGGTTTTTGGAAAGATCACACATGCAACAACCACTGGTTGATCCATATGTGGTTTGTGAAAATAACACACATGCAATGGACACTGGTGGATGCATAAGTGGTTTGTGGAAAGAACACACGTGTAGTGAACATTGGTTCATCCATATGTTATTTGTGAAAAGAACACACATGCAATGCCATTGGTTGATCCATATGTTGTTTGTGAAAAGAACACACATGCAATGACTCTACTAGAGCCATATGTGGTTCGTGGAAAGAACACACATGCAATGACCACTGGTTGATCCATGTGTGGTTCATGACAGGCACATACATGCAATGACATTGGTTGATCCATATATGGTTCGTGAGAATAACACACATGCAATGCCATTGGTTAATCCATGTGTGGTTTGTGGAAAGAACACACATGCAATGACTCTAGTGGGTCCATATGTGGTTTGTGAGAAGAACACAGATGCAATGACTCTAGTGGATCCATATGTGGTTTGTGTAAAGAACACACATGCAATAACCACTGGTTGATCCATATGTGGTTTGTGAAAAGAACACACATGCAATGAACAGTAGTGGATGCATAAGTGGTTTGTGGAAAGAACACACATGCAGTGAACACTAGTTGATCCATGTGTGATTTGTGAAAAGAACACACATGCAATGCCATATGTTAATCCATATGGGGTTTGTGAAAAGAACACACATGCAATGACTCTAAGGGAGCCATATGTGGTTTGTGGAAACAACACAGATGCAATGACCACTACTTGATCCATCTGTGGTTCATGATAAGAACACACATGCAATGACATTGGTTGATCCATATGTGGTTTGTGACAATAACACACATGCAATGCCATTGGCTAATCCATGTGTGGTTTGTGGAAAAAACGCACATGCAATGACTCTAGTGGGTCCATATGTGGTTTGTGAAATGAACACGCATGCAATGACTCTAGTGGATCCATATGTGGTTTGTGGAAAGAACACACAAGCAATAACTCTAGTGGATCCATTTGTGGTTTCTGGAAAGAACACACATGCAATGACCACTGGTTGATCCATGTGTGGTTCATGACAGGAACACACATGCAATGACATTGGTTGATCCATATGTGCTTTGTGACAATAACACAAATGCAATGCCACTTGTTAATCCATGTGTGGTTTGTGGAAAGCACACACATGTAATGCTATTGGTTGATCCATATGTGGTTTGTGAAAAGAACACACATGCAATGACTCTAGTGGATCCATATGTGGTTTGTGGAAAGAACACACATGCAATGACCACAGGTTGATCCATGTGTGGTTCACGATAGGAACACACATGCAATGACATTGGTTGATCCATGTGTGGTTTGTGACAATGACACACATGCAATGTTATTGGTTAATCCATGTGTGGTTTGTGGAAAGAACACACATGCAATGACTCTAGTGGGGACATATGTGGTTTGTGAAAAGAACACACATGCAATGACTCTAGTGGATCCATATGTGATTTGTGGAAACAACACACATGCAATAACCACTGGTTGATCCATATGTGGTTTGTGAAAAGAACACACATGAAATGAACACTGGTGGATCCATAAGTGGTTTGTGGAAGAACACACATGTAGTGAACACTGGTTGATCCATATGTGATTTGTGAAACGAACACACATGCAATGCCATTGGTTGATCCATATGTGGTTTGTGAAAAGAACACACATGCAATGACTCTAGTGGATCCATATGTGGTTTGTGGAAAGAACACACATGAAATGACCACTAGTTGATCCATGTGTGGTTCATCACAGGAACACATATGCAATGACATTGGTTGATCCATATGTGGTTTGTGACAATAACACACATGCAATGCCATTGGTTAATCCATGTGTGGTTTGTGGAAAGAACACACATGCAATGACTCTAGTGGGTCCATATGTGGTTTGTGAGAAGAACACACATGCAATGACTCTAGTGGATCCATATGTGGTTTGTGTAAAGAACACACATGCAATAACCACTGGTTGACCCATATGTGGTTTGTGAAAAGAACACACATGCAATGAACAGTAGTGGATCCATAAGTGGTTCGTGGAAAGAACACACATGCAGTGAACACTAGTTGATCCATATGTGATTTGTGAAAAGAACACAGATGCAATGCCATTGGTTAATCCATATGTGGTTTGTGAAAAGAACACACATGCAATGACTCTAAGGGAGCCATATGTGGTTTGTGGAAAGAACACACATGCAATGACCACTACTTGATCCATGTGTGGTTCATGATAAGAACACACATGCAATGACATTGGTTGATCCATATGTGGTTTGTGACAATAACACACATGCAATGCCATTGGCTAATCCATGTGTGGTTTGTGGAAAAAACGCACATGCAATGACTCTAGTGGGTCCATATGTGGTTTGTGAAAAGAACACACATGCAATGACTCTAGTGGATCCATATGTGGTTTGTGGAAAGAACATACATGCAATAACCACTGGTTTATCCATATGTGGTTTGTGAAAAGAACACACATGCAATGAACACTGGTGGATCCATAAGTGGTTTGTTGAAAAAACACACATGTAATGAACACTGGTTGATCCATATGTGGTTCGTGAAAAGAACACACATGCAATAACTCTAGTGGATCCATTTGTGGTTTGTGGAAAGAACACACATGCAATGACCACTGGTTGATCCATGTGTGGTTCATGACAGGAACACACATGCAATGACATTGGTTGATCCATATGTGCTTTGTGACAATAACACAAATGCAATGCCACTTGATAATCCATGTGTGGTTTTTGGAAAGCACACACATGCAATGCCATTGGTTGATCCATATGTGGTTTGTGAAAAGGACACACATGCAATGACTCTAGTGGATCCATATGTGGTTTGTGGAAAGAACACACATGCAATGACCACTGGTTGATCCATGTGCGGTTCACGACAGGAACACACATGCAATGACATTGGTTGATCCATATGTGGTTTGTGACAATGACACACATGCAATGCCATTGGTTAATCCATGTGTGGTTTGTGGAAAGAACACACATGCAATGACTCTAGTGGGTACATATGTGGTTTGTGAAAAGAACACACATGCAATGACTCTAGTGGATCCATATGTGATTTGTGGAAACAACACACATGCAATAACCACTGGTTGATCCATATGTGGTTTGTGAAAAGAACACACATGAAATGAACACTGGTGGATCCATAAGTGGTTTGTGGAAGAACACACATGTAGTGAACACTGGTTGATCCATATGTGATTTGTGAAACGAACACACATGCAATGCCATTGGTTGATCCATATGTGGTTTGTGAAAAGAACACACATGCAATGACTCTAGTGGATCCATATGTGGTTTGTGGAAAGAACACACATGCAATGACCACTAGTTGATCCATGTGTGGTTCATCACAGGAACACATATGCAATGACATTGGTTGATCCATATGTGGTTTGTGACAATAACACACATGCAATGCCATTGGTTAATCCATGTGTGGTTTGTGGAAAGAACACACATGCAATGACTCTAGTGGGTCCATATGTGGTTTGTGAGAAGAACACAAATGCAATGACTCTAGTGGATCCATATGTGGTTTGTGTAAAGAACACACATGCAATAACCACTGGTTGATCCATATGTGGTTTGTGAAAAGAACACACATGCAATGAACACTGGTGGATCCATAAGTGGTTTGTGGAAAGAACACACAGGCAGTGAACACTGGTTGATCCATATGTGATTTGTGAAAAGAACACACATGCAATGCCATTGGTTAATCCATATGTGGTTTGTGAAAAGAACACACATGCAATGACTCTAAGGGAGCCATATGTGGTATGTGGAAAGAACACACATGCAATGACCACTACTTGATCCAGGTGTGGTTCATGATAAGAAGACACATGCAATGACATTGGTTGATCCATATGTGGTTTGTGACAATAACACACATGCAATGCCATTGGCTAATCCATGTGTGGTTTGTGGAAAAAACGCACATGCAATGACTCTAGTGGGTCCATATGTGGTTTGTGAAAAGAACACACATGCAATGACTCTAGTGGATCCATATGTGGTTTCTGGAAAGAACACACATGCAATAACCACTAGTTGATCCATATGTGGTTTGTGAAAAGAACACACATGCAATGAACACTGGTGGATCCATAAGTGGTTTGTTGAAAAAACACACATGTAGTGAACACTGGTTGATCGATATGTGGTTTGTGAAAAGAACACACATGCAATAACTCTAGTGGATCCATTTGTGGTTTGTGGAAAGAACACACATGCAATGACCACTGGTTGATCCATGTGTGGTCATGACAGGAACACACATGCAATGACATTGGTTGATCCATATGTGCTTTGTGACAATAACACAAATGCAATGCCACTGGTTAATCCATGTGTGGTTTGTGGAAAGCACACACATGCAATGCCATTGGTTGATCCATATGTGATTTGTGAAAAGAGCACACATGCAATGACTCCAGTGGATCCATATGTGGTTTGTGGAAAGAACACACATGCAATGACCACTGGTTGATCCATGTGTGGTTCACGACAAGAACACACATGCAATGACATTGGTTGATCCATATGTGGTTTGTGACAATGACACACATCCAATGTTATTGGTTAATCCATGTGTGGTTTGTGGAAAGAACACACATGCAATGACTCTAGTGGGTACATATGTGGTTTGTGAAAAGAACACACATGCAATGACTCTAGTGGATCCATATGTGATTTGTGGAAACAACACACATGCAATAACCACTGGTTGATCCATATGTGGTTTGTGAAAAGAACACACAAGAAATGAACACTGGTGGATCCATAAGTGGTTTGTGGAAGAACACACATGTAGTGAACACTGGTTGATCCATATGTGATTTTGTGAAACGAACACACATGCAATGCCATTGGTTGATCCATATGTGGTTTGTGAAAAGAACACACATGCAATGACTCTAGTGGATCCATATGTGGTTTGTGGAAAGAACACACATGCAATGACCACTAGTTGATCCATGTGTGGTTCATCACAGGAACACATATGCAATGACATTGGTTGATCCATATGTGGTTTGTGACAATAACACACATGCAATGCCATTGGTTAATCCATGTGTGGTTTGTGGAAAAACACACATGCAATGACTCTAGTGGGTCCATATGTGGTTTGTGAGAAGAACAAACATGCAATGACTCTAGTGGATCCATATGTGGTTTGTGTAAAGAACACACATGCAATAACCACTGGTTGACCCATATGTGGTTTGTGAAAAGAACACACATGCAATGAACAGTAGTGGATCCATAAGTGGTTTGTGGAAAGAACACACATGCAGTTAACACTAGTTGATCCATATGTGATTTGTGAAAAGAATACAGATGCAATGCCATTGGTTAATCCATATGTGGTTTGTGAAAAGAACACACATGCAATGACTCTAAGGGAGCCATATGTGGTTTGTGGAAAGAACACACATGCAATGACCACTACTTGATACATGTGTGGTTCATGATAAGAACACACATGCAATGACATTGGTTGATCCATATGTGGTTTGTGACAATAACACACATGCAATGCCATTTGCTAATCCATGTGTGGTTTGTGGAAAAAACGCACATGCAATGACTCTAGTGGGTCCATATGTGGTTTGTGAAAAGAACACACATGCAATGACTCTAGTGGATCCATATGTGGTTTGTGGAAAGAACATACATGCAATAACCACTGGTTTATCCATATGTGGTTTGTGAAAAGAACACACATGCAATGAACACTGGTGGATCCATAAGTGGTTTGTTGAAAAAACACACATGTAATGAACACTGGTTGATCCATATGTGGTTTGTGAAAAGAACACACATGCAATAACTCTAGTGGATCCATTTGTGGATTGTGGAAAGAACACACATGCAATGACCACTGGTTGATCCATGTGTGGTTCATGATAGGAACACACATGCAATGACATTGGTTGATCCATATGTGCTTTGTGACAATAACACAAATGCAATGCCACTGGTTAATCCATGTGTGGTTTTTGGAAAGCACACACATGCAATGCCATTGGTTGATCCATATGTGGTTTGTGAAAAGGACACACATGCAATGACTCTAGTGGATCCATATGTGGTTTGTGGAAAGAACACACATGCAATGACCACTGGTTGATCCATGTGTGCTTCACGACAGGAACACACATGCAATGACATTGGTTGATCCATATGTGGTTTGTGACAATGACACACATGCAATGCCATTGGTTAATCCATGTGTGGTTTGTGGAAAGAACACACATGCAATGACTCTAGTGTGCACATATGTGGTTTGTGAAAAGAACACACATGCAATGACTCTAGTGGATCCATATGTGATTTGTGGAAACAACACACATGCAATAACCACTGGTTGATCCATATGTGGTTTGTGAAAAGAACACACATGAAATGAACACTGGTGGATCCATAAGTGGTTTGTGGAAGAACACACATGTAGTGAACACTGGTTGATCCATATGTGATTTGTGAAACGAACACACATGCAATGCCATTGGTTGATCCATATGTGGTTTGTGAAAAGAACACACATGCAATGACTCTAGTGGATCCATATGTGGTTTGTGGAAAGAACACACATGCAATGACCACTAGTTGATCCATGTGTGGTTCATCACAGGAACACATATGCAATGACATTGGTTGATCCATATGTGGTTTGTGTCAATAACACACATGCAATGCCATTGGTTAATCCATGTGTGGTTTGTGGAAAGAACACACATGCAATGACTCTAGTGGGTCCATATGTGGTTTGTGAGAATAACACACATGCAATGACTCTAGTGGATCCATATGTGGTTTGTGTAAAGAACACACATGCAATAACCACTAGTTGATCCATATGTGGTTTGTGAAAAGAACACACATGCAATGAACAGTAGTGGATCCATAAGTGGTTTGTGGAAAGAACACACATGCAGTGAACACTGGTTGATCCATATGTGATTTGTGAAAAGAACACACATGCAATGCCATTGGTTAATCCATATGTGGTTTGTGAAAAGAACACACATGCAATGACTCTGAGGGAGCCATATGTGGTTTGTGGAAAGAACACACATGCAATGACCACTACTTGATCCATGTGTGGTTCATGATAAGAACACACATGCAATGACATTGGTTGATCCATATGTGGTTTGTGACAATAACACACATGCAATGCCATTGGCTAATCCATGTGTGGTTTGTGGAAAAAACGCACATGCAATGACTCTAGTGGGTCCATATGTTGTTTGTTAAAAGAACACACATGCAATGACTCTAGTGGATCCATATGTGGTTTCTGGAAAGAACACACATGCAATAACCACTGGTTGATCCATATGTGGTTTGTGAAAAGAACACACATGCAATGAACACTGGTGGATCCATAAGTGGTTTGTTGAAAAAACACACATGTAGTGAACACTGGTTGATCCATATGTGGTTTGTGAAAAGAACACACATGCAATAACTCTATTGGATCCATTTGTGGTTTGTGGAAAGAACACACATGCAATGACCACTAGTTGATCCATGTGTGGTTCATGACAGGAACACACATGCAATGACATTGGTTGATCCATATGTGCTTTGTGACAATAACACAAATGCAATGCCACTGGTTAATCCATGCGTGGTTTGTGGAAAGCACACACATGCAATGCCATTGGTTGATCCATATGTGATATGTGAAAAGAACACACATGCAATGACTCTAGTGGATCCATATGTGGTTTGTGGAAAGAACACACATGCAATGACCACTGGTTGATCCATGTGTGGTTCACGACAGGAACACACATGCAATGACATTGGTTGATCCATATGTGGTTTGTGACAATGACACACATGCAATGTTATTGGTTAATCCATGTGTGGTTTGTGGAAAGAACACACATGCAATGACTCTAGTGGGTACATATGTGGTTTGTGAAAAGAACACACATGCAATGACTCTAGTGGATCCATATGTGATTTGTGGAAACAACACACATGCAATAACCACTGGTTGATCCATATGTGGTTTGTGAAAAGAACACACATGAAATGAACACTGGTGGATCCATAAGTGGTTTGTGGAAGAACACACATGTAGTGAACACTGGTTGATCCATATGTGATTTTGTGAAACGAACACACATGCAATGCCATTGGTTGATCCATATGTGGTTTGTGAAAAGAACACACATGCAATGACTCTAGTGGATCCATATGTGGTTTGTGGAAAGAACACACATGCAATGACCACTAGTTGATCCATGTGTGGTTCATCACAGGAACACATATGCAATGACATTGGTTGATCCATATGTGGTTTGTGACAATAACACACATGCAATGCCATTGGTTAATCCATGTGTGGTTTGTGGAAAGAACACACATGCAATGACTCTAGTGGGTCCATATGTGGTTTGTGAGAAGAACACAAATGCAATGACTCTAGTGGATCCATATGTGGTTTGTGTAAAGAACACACATGCAATAACCACTGGTTGATCCATATGTGGTTTATGAAAAGAACACACATGCAATGAACAGTAGTGGATCCATAAGTGGTTTGTGGAAAGAACACACAGGCAGTGAACACTGGTTGATCCATATGTGATTTGTGAAAAGAACACACATGCAATGCCATTGGTTAATCCATATGTGGTTTGTGAAAAGAACACACATGCAATGACTCTAAGGGAGCCATATGTGGTTTGTGGAAAGAACACACATGCAATGACCACTACTTGATCCAGGTGTGGTTCATGATAAGAAGACACATGCAATGACATTGGTTGATCCATATGTGGTTTGTGACAATAACACACATGCAATGCCATTGGCTAATCCATGTGTGGTTTGTGGAAAAAACGCACATGCAATGACTCTAGTGGGTCCATATGTGGTTTGTGAAAAGAACACACATGCAATGACTCTAGTGGATCCATATGTGGTTTCTGGAAAGAACACACATGCAATAACCACTGGTTGATCCATATGTGGTTTGTGAAAAGAACACACATGCAATGAACACTGGTGGATCCATAAGTGGTTTGTTGAAAAAACACACATGTAGTGAACACTGGTTGATCCATATGTGGTTCGTGAAAAGAACACACATGCAATAACTCTAGTGGATCCATTTGTGGTTTGTGGAAAGAACACACATGCAATGACCACTGGTTGATCCATGTGTGGTTCATGACAGGAACACACATGCAATGACATTGGTTGATCCATATGTGCTTTGTGACAATAACACAAATGCAATGCCACTGGTTAATCCATGTGTGGTTTGTGGAAAGCACACACATGCAATGCCATTGGTTGATCCATATGTGATTTGTGAAAAGAGCACACATGCAATGACTCCAGTGGATCCATATGTGGTTTGTGGAAAGAACACACATGCAATGACCACTGGTTGATCCATGTGTGGTTCAC
>OU342740.1:257874212-257909725 GCA_910589775.1 Avena eriantha
ATGCGAGGCGGAAGTTGCGGTGTTGTCAAATATTAGATCCAAAGTGGCCCAAATCGATGAAGAAAACGCTGGACAAACTATGGGAAATGACTGTTGAGTTGAAAGAACCCGCATTCAGCTCACTTCTTGACAGTGTTGAGATGAAGCTATGGGAACCAGATGACACGACCAAGCATAATCGAGATCTCAGGTGGGTGGAAGACAAGGTTAGCAAAGTCGAGAAGGAGAGGGACGTGGCGTTGGTTTGTGGAAGGATCTTCACCAGGAAAAAGTCCTACAGTTCACAACTACGAGTATTGACAAGTGCATGAGGAAAAATATAGAGAAACAATTGAAGCTGTGCAAGGAAGATGCTAAAAGGAAGGAGCAGACGATTCGATCCTTGCTCTCGCAGAAAGATGCGCACCTGGTAAAGATTAGGAAGATCAAGGAGATGTGTGATAACTAGTTCTATTTAGCTTGAGATCCGTGCCTTTTTTAAATTGTAATAGTTGTACTTGTTGACCTAGCAGTCTGAACTATTGGGCCCGGAGTCCTAGGAGGAAAACAATTGGTAGCCCTTTAATCTGTCTTAACCCTGCATTACTTCCTTTTGTCTGACCAATGCCCCTTGGATATTCCGCTCGTCGCTTCGTCATCCTCGTGTACAAATAGGAGGCGCCATAGCGCGTCACTTCGTCGTCCATCCCCTCGCCCTCTCCAATCTCCACCGCACCATTGCTTCGTTGTCCATCCCCTTGCTCCCTCTCCAATCTCCACTGTGCCACCATGGAGATGCCCTCGCTGAACTTCTACCAGGCGGTGATGTTCGCGCACTTTGAAAATCCTCGCACCGCTGGCCGTGATGGTGCCCCACAGATGGCGCGTCATCTATGCAGGGGTGCCGGTGGCTCCGCTCCTCGTCCCCGGCAGAGCCGTGATGGAGACCGAAATCGCGGCGCGCCGCCGCCAGATGCCCGTGTGGAAGAGGGCGCTGCCCCGGTATGCGGCGGCCAGCCCGTACTGGCCGGTGCTATTCAAGAAGGAGCGGAAGGCCAAGATTGGAAACGCATCGTTTACGGTCGCATGGTGCACCAGGATCTCTGCAACCGAGAAGGGCGGGAGAGGTTCTGGTCCGTCCTTGGACAAACCAAGTACACCGTCATCGCCGCCACTCGCCCGGAAGAGGTGCTCCGTCTCGTGAACAATGCGGAAATTGTGGAGGTTCCGTCCGACGACGACGAGGAAGCCGGCGGCTCGCAGGACAGCGGCATCAGAAGTGAAATTGTTGACTAGTGGTTGAATTAATGTAGGATGTGAAATCACACCTTTGTTTAGAAGAATTTGTGGTTGAATTAATGAAATTCCTCGATTTAGATATCTGTCTCGATTAATTTATGGAAGAATTTGTGATTTAGATCAATTTCTGCCTCGATTTAGATCTCTGTCCCGGATTGGGAACGTGACCGTGGACCAAAGACGCCTTTTCTACTAGTGTATTCTGACATTGGTGGTTTGTTTAAATGTAATCTACGTGGATTTGGCCGCATGTAAATGGCACAACAACAATTTATAAAGTCAAAACACGTACACCCGGTTACTAGAGATCCGGGAGCTTCGCCAGATGTAGGGGATGGGGGATGCAGGAGCAGAGAGGCAGTGAGATAAACGGGCTCAAGATTAGGCCAGAAAGTGGTACCGATTTCCTCCTCATCTGGGCATTATCGGTTGCCATAGCTATTTATGTTGCCATGTCATTGTGTGCAGCAGCTGAAATAAGTTGCTGCTTCGTCGAGTGAAGCAGCTTAAATAATTTATTTCTATGCCACTTACATTTTGTCGTATTTGGAGACCTCCTGCCCCTCAGCAATAGTGAACCGGTGTTGTGTGTTTTCAGATAGCGGTGGCACAATCACAATTTCGGATTCAACTACTGACTCAGGTGTTTTCAAACCCTAAGTCACGGTACATTTTACTCAGAGAACGTGGGTAGATTGTTGCGCCCAACAAAATACCACACACAGAGCTCCAGAATTTAACCGAATTACATATATAGGTTCAAGTTCAACATATTACTATGCATCTTCATTGCCAGCAGCCTTCTTCCGCAGCCTGGGTGCCAAGCCTTCATGTCCACTGGCTTCTTCATTTCCTCCCTTCTTCCTCTTCCTCGGTGCCAATTTTCTTAGCTTCACGTACTCTGCATCGACGGGACAATGGGCACTAGAATCGTGTCCAGCATCATCTTTCCACTCGTTTTTAATTTCTTCGAGCAACAAAATAACTGACCTGGTAGTCATGTTTCTAACCTTGCAGTGCTTCCTATCAAAGAAACAGGACAGTTGCATAACTGCCCAATATCTACAGAGTAAATAAAACAAAAATTACAATTCAGAAAAACATGCAAACCCCAAGAGACTTTGCTTACCAGGAGCTAATTGGGTTCGAGCAACCACCCTGTCCAAGAATAGAAGGGCGACTCCAGTTGCAGCAGCTTCCTCATCTAGTACATCACATTTGAGCTCAAACATGCAAGCCGAAGCATACCATTTCATCAACCCAATTAGCTGACTGTCAGACGTTAGAAGAACCATGATGCCACGTTCATCCATGAATCTAAAATTTGCAGTCTGCTTCGGCCATAATTCATCATGATTACGTAGAGCAACAACCATACCATGTACAGTGAAGAGCTGCGCATGCGCTTCTTCCATTGTGATACAATGGTGTCCATACCACTTGCCCTTAGAGTCGTAACTGAATAGGACTACCGTAACTAGGTAAGGGTGGTCCACAGAGATCCCACTTGGCAGAAAACTATGGACAAAATATGTTTGTCAGCGTTGGGCTAACAAACAATTTGAGGTTCAGTAGCCAGCTAGTAGTTATAATTAGTGCGAATAGCAAAGAGAAGGGTAGCTCACCAACTTGTAGCCAGAACTTCTTCTTCCTTGGTAGTAGGATCTGCCATCCTCCGAGATGCTTGGCTCGTCGGCGGTGGAGGCGGGCTAGAGCCTTGCAACGGCGGCTATGGCATGCGCCATTGGAGCTCGGGATCAGCGACTTGGCGTAGCAACTGTACACAACAACTTGGCGCCGTAAGTCAAATGTCCGAAGGGACCGTCCTGCCTGGAGGGTGGATTCCGACACCGCCGGTGCCAGGGGAAAGGTGGGAATGGATTTGTGAAATTGGTCAACGCATCCAATCCACTTAGTTCCTCGATTTGCCTAAGAGGTTGCCGCGTTGGTGCTTATGTCACGGACATATGACTGACATGAGGGTCCCGACCGTCTACTTCACAGGGTAGTTTAACGGAATGTTTGAATTTGGCAGGGGTGAGATGAGTTTGCCTCGAAATGGCCCCTTGCAGTAGTTGGCGGCCCAACTTTTCGAAACGTGGCAATTTCAGGCAACTTAGGTACCTCAATGCACTGGCCTGCGAACTTTGGTACCGCAGACGAACAGGCCCCCCCTCGGCTGGGTACAACTCGTCGTTACCTTTGGGATGAGCTCCAACTACTGTACAGAGCTAGTCGACTTCGAAGTCGCCCAGATCTCGCTGCCTTACAACGCCATCCTAGGCTACCTGGCCCTAGCCAAGTTTATGGCGGTCACGCATAGCGCCTACAACTTGGTCAAGATGCCGGGCAGTGCCGACACCACCATCTTGGTGTGTTGCGACTTGTGCGCTCCATCAGGCAAGCCTGTAAGGAGGCCACGCCGGTGCAGCAGGAGCCTGTGGATGACCGCCCTCAGCTCTCCCCTTCATAGGGAAAAGGAGACGCCAAGTCGGCGGCGCTTCCCGATGAGGGAGGTGTGTGCATCTCAGGGTCGCTGGCAAAAATCAGCCGACGTTCTCTCAGGAGAGGGACAAAACCAAGAAGATCCCCCTCGACCCAGCGGTGCCGGGGGCTGCAATCACCACTGGCGCCGGCCTCCCTCCTGAGAGGGAGGAGGCCCTTATTGCTTTCCTACGGGCTAACGCGGCCATGTTCGCCTGGTCCCCATCGGACATGACGGGAGTACCTTGTGAGGTGATCAAGCACCACCTAGCAGTGTGTCCCACGACACGCCTGGTGAAGCAGAAGCCCCGAAAGCAGTCAGCCGAGAAGTAGCAGTTCATTGTCGCCGAGATGGAAAATCTTGTCAAGGCACACCTCGTCAAGGAGGTCTTGCATGATGACTGGCATGTGAACCCCGTGGTGGTCCCCAAGACCACTGGGGGATGCTCTGCGTCGACTTCACCAACCTTAACAAGGCATGCCCAAAGGATGCTTTCCCCTACCACGGATAGACTAGATCATCGACTCCACGGTGGGATATGACCTTTTGTGATTCCTAGACGCCTTCTCGGGGTACCATCATATCAAGATGGCCTAGGAGGATGAGGATAAGACCACCTTCATCACCCCGTGCAGCGTGTATTGTTACACTTGCATGTCGTTCGGCCTCAAGAACACCAGCGCCACCTTCTAGAGGCTCATGCGCATCGCGCTAGGCGGCCAAACGGGGAGAAACACAGAAGCATACGTCGATGACACGGTCGTCAAGACCCACCACAGGGACACCTTGGTGGAGGACGTGTAACACCCTCGAATCGGCCCTATGCAAGTTTTAGCGATTCCCGCCAAACCCGCATAGAAACGATTCAAAGATGCCCACCAGGCACTTGCGTGCGGGTGGAAAATGAAGTAATATTATTACACAATAGTCCATGATGGAACCCACAGAACATATATGTACAACAACGACTCCATGAGTCAAGAATACAAATATACAATACAAAGATCCAAATCACCTTGAAAACGATACAGCATCCGAGTACGGATAAGATGCAAATGGGGCTAAGAGCCCGAAGAATAACCAATGGCATCCATAACACTGCCCAGGCCAAGCCGGAAGGGTAAGCCTGCTAATGACGTCGAACTTATACCTGTTAAATAAAAGAGGTGCCGACAAAGGGCAAAATAAAAAGGTAGCGGTTAATACTGAGGCCAGTACAAGGCGAGTCTAGAATTCGGCGGCTCTCGCCTACATAGGTATGGTGGATTGAACCGGCAGCGAAACATGCACTAAACAACCTATAGAGACTCGATACAACTGTCGACTATCAGAGAGGGATAAGGAAGACCTATTCATAACCAACCTGATACTAACACCAAACATACCCATCCTGGTATTTCCCCCTCGATACCAAATGAGGAAGTCGAACCGAGGAACTCACACAATTGGCAGTTTTAATCATTCTCTTATAGTGTAGCACTTACTAGTCATACATAGATAGCATGAGTCATCATGATATCATAAGCAGTGGGCAGTTTTAGTTAATCATTCTGTTGTTGTTGCAATACTTACTAGTTAGATACAATTAGCATGAGACAACCCAAACCCAGCAGTTGTTGGCACTTTTATTTACTCATTCTGTTGTAGTGAAACTAATTACTAGAAAAGTCAGAGTCAAATTTATAGCACTGCTTTAGTTATAGTTGTCTATGATCGAGATACTGTGCTCCAAGTCGTCCATAATCGCGGACACGGCTTTCAAAAAGTTTTACCCTACAGGGGTGCACAAATAGCAACACACACACGATCAACCTCGGGAAGAACCAAATAAAACACAACGAGGCCTCATGACAATGCATTCACGGGATTCATAAATTATTTCAGGGGGCCACCCACTAAGCTACCCACAACAAAGTTGGCCAGCTCCGAGACGGACCTAGGGTTTGTGACAATGGCTGTAAACAATTGGGAACCCGAAAGTGTGACTGGGCTTGTCCATACTGCGAAAACATTCCACATTCCAAAATAGTACAGACGCTCCACCCGCAATCATAAATAAAGCAGTAAGGCATGGCATAAGTATAGGATAGTAATAAAGCCCCAAACTACTTTGTGGCCCCAAGAAATAAAGTGTGAATCAAGCTTAGTCGAAGGGGGATCCATAGAGTCTCCCATATATGGATAGAGCGAATAGTGGAGGAACAGGTATCAAGTACTCGGGGCCTACAGGACACAAGTGAGCGTGGAAGAACCAAATAACATCTATTGCCCACCGGTGCCTCTGCATTAGTTATATCTATTCCCAATATTTTTTATTATCATGTTGAAATTAAAGTCATGACCATCTCCAACATTAAGCATGTGCCAAGCTCCCAACAATGGTGGAACATCAACGACACGAAGCAACACCTAACCAAGCAACTATAACTCGCAAGGCCGACTGTATATCAAACAACATGTAATAGGATGTGTCCAAGGCAATATAGAGGCTACAGGGAATATAAATGGTGCACGGAAACAAAAGCATCGCAACAAGGATAGCATTATATCAACAGGAGGAAGTAAAGACTATAAACACAAAATAGGTAGGAAAGGGGAGAATGCTCTCTTGGGAAACACTGCGGAGATACATTATCCAAAGAACTTGTCGATACTTGCATCAACTCAATGGCCTAATCCGTGAAGAAGCAAACACTTAAAGAAACATCAGATGACACTATTTAATACTACGGCAGAAGAACTGGCATGTTTATGAGATGATGCATGCCATGGCAAATATGCGATGCAACTAGGAAATATTAAGTGGAACTGGGGTCCCGATAGTTAATTAGAAGGTTCAAGTTGTTTAGATAACCTGCAATTTAAATGTTGACTTAATAAGGCAAATAATGCATCGGTTCGCTACACAAATTTAAATGGAGTCAATATAAGACTAGAATATCCTGCATATAGTCTCCATATTTAATTATGAGGGTTACGACAAAGTACGCCCAACCAAATGAATATGTATGCGACCATGACAGTTTATATGCAACAATTATATGTCATTTATAAAAATAGGGGTCTCGGAAAAAGGGCACACATGGGTTCGAATATCTTGGGATCCGAGGGTTCGGGATCGGTCTTTGGGGCAACGGCCTTCGGGTTCGTGAAGGCGATCTTGGCGTTCCGGGGTCTTTGGGTCGGGGTCTCGGTGGGATCGGTCTTTGGGTCCGGTAAGGAGGAAGCATCGGGGTCCCTCGGGTAGTGCCATGTCCATACTTCAGAACCTTCGTCATCGAGAAGGTCTTGTCATTTGGGGGACAGAGAACTTGGGTTTCTTCTTGGCTTGGTGGCGTCGTACTTGGTTGTGGCGTGGAAGTCAATGTTGTGGTCGCTCACCATCGCTCCCTCAAAGTGCTTGTTTGACTTGTCCATGGAGGGTAGCCGAAGATCTTGGCGGGCGACCTTGGTACACAAAGACACGCACTAGAGCATCACCACACATCACCGGTAACATGGACAGGAACCAACATCTGGAAGGCCGTCAAGGATCTCCTGTGCAACAAGGTTGTACCCACTTGTGTGAGTTGCCCATAGCCTACATAGAGTGGCGAGCGTGGACAAAAGGCGGAGATGCTATACAGTCGGGCATCTGGTTGTAGATGAGCCTGTAGGCAAAAGGTTGACACGGCGATGCACACGCGCATGCTACATGCTCGGGTCGCGCAGAACGGTACAAGCGGGCCGAACTCGATGAGGCAGCATAGGGGCGACACTGGAAGAGGGCACTAGGGCGGCCTAGGGCAGCGCTGGAGGAGCGGTAGCCAGAGACCGAGGATACTCAATAGGGCGGTGGCCAGGGGTGCTTCTAGACGAGGATGAGCAGCGGTCTCGAACAGGCGGTGTCCTCGGGCGAGCTTGGAAGGACAAGGCACAGGGGCAGCAAAGGCGAGGTTGAGGCGGGGTCGCGCGGCGAGCTTGCCGGGAGGGGACGACGAATGGTGGCGATGTGGGGCAGAAGGAGCTCCGACAACGCGGCGCGAGACGGCGAGGAAGGCAGCCTTGCATCGGGACTTGAGGATGCGGTGCAGGGAGACAGCCGCTAGGCTCGGAGTCATGGGGGTCGAGGAGCTCGGGGAGGCGGCCTGTTGCGTGACGGCGGTTGGCGGTAGGGTTGTCGGAGGAGGCGTCCCTCGCCTGGGAACTCGAGGAAGAGTGGGTCGGGGAGAGAGGTGCAAGTGTCGGAGGCAGAGGACACCCACGGTGGCGGAGGGCAGCGATGCAACGAGGGAGGTCATGGGCGAGGAGGGGATCTAGGGAGGCGGCGAGAGGGAAGGGACCGGTGCTCGCTGATGGGCGGCGCCGCGCGCTGGGGATCGAGGGAAACACGCGGGAGCTGGTGGTGATCGAGACGAGGAAGGGGCACATCGGGGTGGAGATCGCGAGAAAGAGCGGGTTCTTGTAGCGTGTCGGTGGGGAGTGGGTGGGCCGGACGCGGGGGTTGGCCGCGCAGGGGTCACGCGTGGTGGGGCTGGCACTAAGACGTGCGTGTACGACTCATAGGTGGTTGTCGGTTTGGTGCGTCTTTGGTCCAGGGGAGGGATGGTGTGCGGGTGGAGGGATGGTTGTGCGCGCGTGTGTGCATGTCTGCCGCGGCGACGGCTAGGGGGTTTAGTGTTAGGCACCGGTAGGCTAGGGTTTGGTCAGGAAAGCTCTAGGGTTTGGTCTAGTGGGGTAGTAGGTGGCTTGTTTGGCCGGGCCTTCGGGCCTGGCCGATGGCTGCCTCCCCCGATAAAAGTATTTTTATAGTTTATTTATTTTATTTTGTTTAAAACAAAACATTTGTAAATAGGTTATAGACAAATAAAAGATCCGAGAGGACCAGGCTTTTGATTTTAAATAGAGAGGGGGTTATTTAGAAAACAAAGCTTAGCTTTTATAAAAATAGTTTTAGGAACAATATGCATGATGACATGATGATGCTCAAATGCAATGTGGCATGATGACATGAGCATGCGGTCATGATGATGCACAAAACAAAAACACCAAGCGATTTTCTAGTTGTGGTTTTCCCACGATGCTACATGACCTAACGGAAACCTTTGCCAACTTGCGTCGGGTGAACATCAAACTGAACTCCGCCAAGTGCATGTTCGAAGTCCCATCGGGAAAGCTTCTCGGTTTCTTGGTGTCACACCGGGGAATCGAGGCTAACCCCGACAAGGTCTGGGCTATTGAGGAAATTTCCCCGCCGACACAGCTCAAGGACATGTAGCGTTTGGCCGGATGCGTAGCAGCTCTTGGAAGATTAATCTCCAAGCTCGGCGAGAAGGCCTTGCCTTTCTTCAAGATCATGAAGCATACCGGCAAGTTCTAGTGGTCTCCCGAGCCTGACGAGGCGTTCGAGGCCCTCAGGAGGTACCTCAAAAGCCCACCAATCATGTGGCCCCTAGGGACCGCGAGCCACTGCTGCTGTACCTGGCTGCCACACCCCAAACGGCGAGCATTGTCCTAGTCACCGAGCGTGAAGAGGTTGTAGAAAGAAAGCGGAAGCCTTGAGCTGTGAACCCTCCAGAGGACCCAGGGGTTGCCTCCGAGGGCGACGGCGCCCCGAAGGAAGCTGATGGTGTGGCTGACGACTAAACCACGGCCAAAACCAAGGAGCCCGTGCAACGGTCGGTCTACTTCGTCAGAACAGTGCTTAGAGACGCAAGGGAAAGGTACCCCATGCAACAGAAATTCCTCTATGCACTCCTGGTGGCTTTGTGCAAGCTACGCCACTACTTCTAGGGTCACCCTATCAGGGTGGTCACGAAGTTCCCTCTAGAGGCAATCCTGCGCAACCCCAATGCCACGGGCAGAGTGGCTGAGTGGGCTATCAAACTTCAGCCCTTCGAGCTAACGTTCGATACCATGCCCACCGTCAATGTAAGGGCCCTGGCGGAGTCCGCGGCAGAATGGACCGACCTTGGGGAGAGCAGGCCACCAGAAGAAATAACCCAGCTTCCTGGGAAGCTAGCCCCAGGGTATTGGACTGTGAACTTCGATGGGGCGTTCAACAGGGAGGGTGCTGGGGCGGCCGTCGTGCTCACGTCCCCCACGGGTGACAAGCTCTCCTATGTTATGAATCTATGCTTCAAGGATGGAGACAAGCGCTGCAACAACATCGCCGAGTATGAGGACTTAATTGCTAGCCTCAAGGTGGCCATCACCCTCGGCATCAAGCGAGTCACGATCCAGGGGGATTCCCTCCTCCTGTTCAACTTCTCCAACAAAAGCTACCGCCCCAAGGACGAACACATGGTGGCGTACCTGGAGGAGGTGCGAAGGCTGGAAAAGTACTTCCTAGGCTTGGACCTGCTGCACATCCCTCACGGAGACAACTATGAGGCAGACGAGATCGCTAAGCGTGCATCCAGGCAGGAGCCACAACAGCCATGGGTCTTTGAGGAAAGGTTGTTCAAATCCTCAACCACCCCTCGGGAAGGAGGCCACCCAACCATAGGAACTCTCGCTCCCACCCTCCACAGTCGCACCCAACTGCGGCTTGCCTTCGGGAGGAAGGCTCATCCTGGCAGCCTCAGCTCAGGAGCAGAGCTGGATCACCGCACTCAAGGGATATCTATAGTATAGAACCCTCCCGGGTAGCAAGGACGCTACGAAAAGCCTGGTGCGCCAGGCAAAGAAGTACTGCATGGTGGACGGGGACCTCTACTACCGCCGCCCCACTGGGGTCACCCTCCGGTGCATCTCCAGCGACAAAGGGCATGAGCTGCTGACCGACATCCACGTAGGAGAGTGCGGCCACAACACCTTGGCACACACCCTAGTTGGGAAGGCCTTCCGTAGTGGCTTCTACTGTCTCCCCGCGCTCGCCAATGCCACTGAGCTAGGGAAGTCATGTGAAGCACGCCAGTTCCATGCCAAACAAATTCACTAGCCGGTGCAGCAACTGTCGACCATCCCGCTCTCGTGGCTGTTCACGATGTGGGCGCTAGACATCTTGGGGCCATTTCCGAGGGCGCCCGGGGCTACCGATACCTCTACGCCACCATCGACAAGTTCACCAAATGGGCTGAGGTGGAACCAGTCAGAACCATCCCGACGCACTCGGCGGTGAAGTTCATCCAAGGCCTAGTGTGTCATTTCAGGGTGCCTAACTGCATCATCACAAACAACGACAGCTAGTACACTAGCGGGCTATTCCGGGCTTACATTGAGGATATCGGCACTAAGATCTGCAATGCATCAATCGCCCATCCCCGTAGTAACGGGCAAGCAGAGCTAGCAAACGATGAGGTCTTGAGGGGCCTCAAGACCAAGAGTTTCCATCGCAAGCTCAAGGATTGTGGGCGAGGATGGTTGGACACCCTTCCGGGGGTGCTATGGTCAATCCTAACCACCGCAACCAAACCAACGGGTGAGACCCCTTTCTTCCTCGTATATGGTGCTGAAGCTGTCATCCCTGCAGAGATCAAGCACGGCTCCCCCGGGTGCTCGCCTTCAACGAAGTAGCACAGGAGGAGCTACACCATGACATGCTCAACCTTCTCAAGGAGGCTTGCCACAAGGCCAGTGTGCGAGCGGACAAATACTAGAAGGCGCTACGTCAATACCACTGCCGCAACATACGCGCTCATACCCTGGAAGTGGGGGACCTGGTTCTTTGTCGCGTCCTCTCTCGTGAAGGCCTTCACAAGCCATCTCCAATGTGGGAGGGCCCTTTCAGGGTTTCCCACATCGCAAGACTAGGCGCAGCACGACTAGAGACGGAGGAGGGCGTCCCAATCCCCAAACCTTGGAACATCCAGCACCTTCGCAAGTTCTACCCATGAGACGGTCTCACGGTGACAGCGGTGACAAGCAGCCGACCCCTCGGGTGATGTTAAGACTTCCCGGGCAATAGCTTGTTGTCGACTCTATTTTTCTTGCTATTTTCCCCATTTGCATCTTTGTTCCTCCTTTTGTAGTGGTTCTCCTTTTTCACGCCGTGTGAGCGGGGGCTGGTCACGGTGCCTACCACCGCTACCACCCTCGGTCAGCACGGGAGCCTAGAGTGCTGAGCTCTGAACATATGGACTGGCTCTGGCAGTAAGTCACCTCAACCACGGTTCCCATTGCTTGACGATCCTCACACGATGTGCAAAAGGAAAGTATACACCATGCGGATCCTACGGTTACCTCTTCGAGGGACTATACAGGGAAAGTACGCGCCCTACGGTCGCCTCCTAGAGAGACTTACGAGGCGGAACTGAAGGTACAGAGCTTACGGCCTCCTCCTCGAGGGACATACATGACAGGTACAAGCCCCGCGATCTCCTCGAGAGGGGGCCTAGCGGGGCAACCCTTGAGACTACCCCTCAAGCGGCGCACGAACCAACTGTCACCTTCACAAGAGACGTGCAGGACGACCCTCGCGAGGGCCCTCCTAGAAGAACCTCACACCATGCCCTGGGAGCTAGAAAGGTAATAATAGACGGTTAAGGGCCCCGACCCTGTGAAGGGTACCCTTTCAGGTTCTAGCAAGGAAATGACAAAGTCCCGACTCGCTCCCTGAGAATTACATAAATAAGAACTAAACCTCCCCAACGACGCCCTCGGTGCTCGCCTGGCTAGGATCTCCTTCTTCTTCTGGCATGGCAGAGTCACCTGAGTCGCTAGACTCAGCCTCCTTTTCATCATCCACCGCGCGTGGAAATGTCTTGACCAGAAGGCTGACGAGCGGGGCAACCTTCGCCTCGAGAGCTAGCACTGCAGCCGATTGACGCATGGCTAGGAAGTAGTCAAGGTTGGGCCATAGCTGCAGGAGGTTGGTGAAGAGGGACTTCCCCATGATAGTCAGCATCGCCTCACACTCCGAGGAGATAAAGCCGTCAAGGGCCTGCACCGTCGGGCTCACAGAACTCAGGACCCTGCGCGCGAGCTCCAGAAGCGCCTCAACCTCATGGCAAACTTAGAGCTCTAGCGCGGTAAAGTCCTTAGCCCCTAAGAGCGGGAGGACCGCAGCACTTTGCCCAGCAAGGGCATGGAAGGACAGGCAAAGGGCCTCCAACGCCTCGCGAGTGGACCGCACACGCTCCTCCTCGTCCTGTGCGGCAGCGGCAAGGGACTTCTTTGGGGCCCAGATCTCGCCCCGGAGCTCCTCGGCCTCCTGAAGTGAGCCCCTCCGAAGTTCCTTCTCCTCAGCAAGGGCGTCCAGAGCTTGGAGCCCTCCTCTCTCTCCTAGGAAAGGCCCCCCTGGGCTTCCGATAGCTTGGCGCGGGTCTCTAGCGACCAAGCCTCGAGCTCCTTCAGGTACTGGGTCGCCGCCTCTCGAGCGGAGACATCCTTCACCTAGGCTAATAAGGCATCCCCAATTCGAGAGGCCTGGTCTTTGGCGTTAGTGAGGGTCTTTGCCACCCGGGCCGATGCGTCCCGTAGTACACCCTCCTCATCCACGCGAGTGCGCTCCCTCTCGGAGTTCACCATTCTCCGAGCCTCTGTGAGCTACCCCCATTCTTGGGTTAGCTGGTAGTCCTCACGAACCGCGTCTACCAGGAACTGGTCCATCTCAACATGGAGGTCGGAAACAAGCTTCCCAGGAGCTCGATGTAGGGGAAATACCCCAGCTTGGCCACGATCAGGGCCTGAGACCCGATGGATGGTGCGCCAAGAGGAGCCTCCTCCGGAGCAGCTGGCGAGCGTGGAGGGGTTGTGGGGGCCGGCCCAGAGGATGCCCGGCCTGTAGCAGCCTCACCCTCTAGAGACCTTTCCCCGCAGCTGCATCGGCTGACCCCGTGGCGCCCGTTGCCTGGTCCGCGGTCGGAGATCTGACCTCTAGAGGAGAGCTTGGGAGGCACCCATCGGGATTGTTGGTTTGCGGCCCGAAAGTTCCTGGGTGAGTGCATCGTGGTACCTAAGTTCCCTGTAATTTCCGCATTTTGTAAAGTTGGGCTGCAAACTACTGAGAGGGGCCATTTCGAGGCAAACTCATCTCACCCCTGCCAAATTCAAACATTTCGTTAAACTACCCCGTGAACTAGACTGTCGGGACCCACATGTCGGTCATCTATCCATGACGCGAGTGCCAACGCGGCAACCTCTTAGGAAGATCGAGGAACTAAGTGGATTGGATGCGTTGACCAATTTCACAAATCCATTCCCTCCTTTCCCCTAGTAGCGTCGGCGTCGAAATCCATCCTCCAGGCAGAACGATCCCTTCAGACATTTGACTTCTAGCGCCAAGTTGTTGCGCCCCGTTGTTGCGCCCATTCGCTGATCCCGAGCTCCAATGGCGCATGTTGTAGCCTATGTTGCGAGGCTCTAGCCCGTCTCCGCTGCCGACAAGCTGAGCAGCTCAGAGGATGGCAGATCCTACTACCAAGGAAGAAGAAGTTCTGGCTACATGCGGGTGAGATACCCTTCTCTTTGCTATTCGCGCTAATTATAACTGCTAGCTGGCTATTGAACCTAAAATTGTTTGTTAGCCCAATGCTGATAAACATATTTTGTCCACAGTTTTCTATCAAGTGGGATCTTCGCGGACCACCCTTACCTGGTTACGATAGCCCTCTTCAGGTACGACTCTAAATCAACAAGGGTGAAGGGCAAGTGGTATGGACACCATTGTATGGACACCATTGTATCCCTTGTATGGTTGCTGCTCTACGTATTCATGAAGAAATATGGCCGAACAAGACTACAATGTTAAGCTTCATGGCTGAACGTGGCATCATGGTTCCTCTAACGTCTGATAGTCATCTAATTGGGTTGATGAAAAGGTATGCTTCGAGTTGCATGTTTGAGCTGAATTGTGATGTACTAGATGTGGAAGCTGCTGCACCTGGGAGTCGCCCTTCTATTCTTGGACAGGGTGGTCGCTCGAACCCAATTAGCTCCTGGTAAGCAAAAGTCTCTTGTGGTTCACATGTTTGTGTTGAATTGTAATTATTCTTTTATTTACTCTGTGGATATTGGGCAGTTATGCAACAGTCCTGTTTCTTTGATAGGAAGCACCGCAAGGTTAGAAACATGACTGCCGGGTCAGTCATTTTGCTGCCCGAAGAAAATAAAAACGAGTGGAAAGATGATGCTGCACACGATTCTGGTGTTGATTGTCCCGGCGATGCAGAGTACGTGAAGCTAAGAAAATTGGCACTTAGGAAGAGGTAGAAGGCAGGAAATGAAGAAGACAGTGGACGTGAAGTCTTGGAACCTAGGCTAGGGAAGAAGGCTGCTGGCAATGATGATACATAGTAATGTGTTAACTTGAACCTATATATGTAATTCGGTTAAATTCTAGAGCTCTATGTGTGGAACTTTGCAGGGCAAAACAATCCACCCACGTTATCGGACTAAAATGTACCGTGACTAAGGGTTTGGAAATGCCCAATTCAGTAGTTGAATCAGAAATTGTGATTGTGCCACTACTATCTAAAAACACGCAACACTGGTTGCACGATTGCTGAGGGGCAGACGGTCTCCAAATTCGATTGAATGTAAGCTGCACAGAAATAAATTATTTAAGCTACTACACTCCATGAAGAAGAAACTTATTTCAGCTACTGCACAACGACATGGCAACATAAACAGCAATGGCACCCGATAATGCCCAGATGATGAGGAAATCGGTACCACTTTCTGGCCTAATCTTGAGTCTGTATATCTCACCACCTCCCTGCTCCTGCATCCCCTGCATCTGGCGAAGCTCCCGGATCTCCAGTAACCGGGTGTACGTGCTTCCACTTTATAAATTGTGGTTGTTCCTTTTTCATGCGACACAATCCACCTAGATTACGTTTAAACAAACCACCAATGTCATAATACCACCAGGATCAGACAAAAGGAAGTAATGCAGGGTTAAGATAGATTAATGAGCGACCAATTTTTTTTCTCCTAGGTCTCCGGGACCACTAGTTCAGACCGCTAGGTCAACAAGTCTACTATTACAACTTAAAAAACACGGAGCTCAAACTAAATAGAACTGGTTATGACACATCTCATTGATCTTCCTAATCTTAGCCCGATGCGCATCTTCCTGCGAGAGCAAGGATTGAATGGTATGCTCCTTCCTTTTAGCATCTTCCTTACACAACTTCAATTGTTTCTCTGCATTTTTCCTCATGCACTTGTCAATACTCGTAGTTCTGAACTACATGACTTTGTCCTGGTGAAGATCATTCCTTGCTTGAGTCAGTTCTTGCTCTGCTTTAGGTTTTAGGGCCAACGCCACGTCCCTCTCCTTCTTGACTTTTCTAACCTTGTCTTGCACCCTCCTGAGATCTCGGTTAAGCTTGATCGTGTCAACTAGGTCCCATAGCTTCATCTCAGTACTGTCAAGAAGTGAGCTGACTATTGATTCTTTCAACTCAACAGTCATATCCCATAGTTTGTCCAGCGTTTTCTGCATCGATTTGGGCCACTCTAGATCTACCCATTTGACAACACCGCAACTTCTTCCTTGCATCATTGCATGATGTCCTTGACACCATAAAAACCTCATGCCTGTGTTTCGTCCTTCGAGCGCTACAAATTTAGCGGGCACATATCCATGTTTACATAAAGGAGGACTGTCTTCACCCGCTAAACCGTGATAGTCAGAGTCGTACAACGTCTGGTTGGCCTAACACATCATACGCGCATGAGTAAACAGAGTAGATCTAGCTCAAAATAGATAAATGGCCACAAATGAAAGAGATAGATATGAGATGACTCACATAGAAATCACCGTCCTTGTCGTCACGATGCGTCTCCTCACCGTCTCCCCTTGAACCCATGGCGAGAGGGGGGTGGGGGACTGGGGTGGCTATCGAGAGATAGCAGGAGGCGCCGTTGGCGTGCGGCTATGGCAGGATGGGAGAGAAGTGGGGAAAGTGGCTTTGAGGGGAAGGAAGAGAAGTATGGGGATGAAGAGAAGTAAAGGGGACGTGACACTAGCATATGGCGCACTGAACTCGTGAGTCGTGACACTCGCAAAAGGGCAGTAAGCATGGCCAATCATGTCGCAGAACAGCCTACTCGCGGATCGCTCTTACAAAGACCATCCCAATCCTCCAAGCGCCCCGATCGAACGGTATGTAACAATCGTCATGCAAAACAACTGTGTTAGGGAGTGCCTTCTAGAAGACTCGGTCTAACGGCCACCTTTGGGGGGCTAAGGTTAGGGCTCTCCTTAGATTAAGATCCATATGTGGTCTATGAGAAGAACACACATGCAATGACACTGGTGGATCCATATGTGGTTTGTGGAAAGAACACACATGCAATGACACTAGCTATGGTTTGTGAAAAGAACATGCAATACAATGACTCTGGTGGATCCATGTGTGGTTTGTGAAAGAACAAACATTCACTTACTCTAGTTGTGGTTCATGAAAAGAACACACATGCAATGACACCGGTGGATCCATATGTGGTTTCTGAAAAGAACACACATCCAATGACAATGGTGGATCCATGTGTGGTTTGTGGAAAGAACACACATGCAATGACACTGGAGGATCCATATGTGGTTTGTGAAAAGAACACACATGCAATGATTCTAGCTGTGGTTTGTGAAAAGAACACACATCCAATGACACTGGTGCATCCATGTGTGGTTTGTAGAAAGAACAAACATGCAATGACACTAGCTCTGGTTAATGAAAAGAATAGACATGCAATGACTCTGATGGATCCATATGTGGTTTGTCAAATGCACACACATGCAACGACTCTAGCTGTGGTTAATGAAAATAACACACATGCAATGACACTAGATCCATGTGGTTTTTGAAAAGAACAGACAGGCAATGACTCTAGCTATTGTTCATGAAAAGAACACACATGCAATGAGACCGGTGGATCCATATGTGGTTTATGGAAAGAACGCACATGTAATGAACTCTGGTGGATCCATATGTGGTTTGTGAGAAGAACACACATGCTCATGTGGTTTCTGAAAAGAACACACATCCAATGACACTAGTGGATCCTTATGTGGTTTGTGAAAAGAACACACATGCACACTAGTGGATCCATATGTGGTTTGTGAAAGGAACACACATGCAATGACTCTAGCTATGGTTTGTGAAAAGAACACACATCCAGTGAAACTGGTGGATCCATATGTGGTTTGTGGAAAGAACACACATACAATGACTCTAGCTATGGTTTGTGAAAAGAACACACATGCAATGACTCTGATGGATCCATATGTGGTTTGTGAAAAGAACAAACATGCAATGACACTAGCTATGGTTTGTGAAAATAACACACATCCAGTGACACTCATGGATCCATATGTGGTTTGTGCAAAGAACACACATGCAACGACACTAGCTGTGATTAATGAAAAGAGTAGACATGCAATGACTCTGATGGATCCATATGTGGTTTGTGAAAAGAACACACATGCAATGACTCTAGCTATGGTTAATGAAAAGAACACAAATGCAATGACACTGGTGGATCCATGTGACCTGTGAAAAGAACATACCTGCAATGACTCTAGCTTTCACATGCAATGACACGGGTGGATCCATATGTGGTTTATGAAAAGAACACACATGCAATGAGCTCTGGTGGATCCATGTGTGGTTTGTGAGAAGAACACACATGCTCATGTGGTTTGTGAAAAGAACACACATCCAATGACACTGGTGGATCCTTATGTGGTTTGTGAAAAGAACACAGATGCAATGGCACTGTTAGATCAATATGTGGTTTGTGAAAAGAACATACATCCAATGACTCTAGTGGATCCTTATGTGGTATGTGAAAAGAACAGACATGCAATGACTCTAACTGTGGTTTGTGAAAAGAACGGGCAATACAATTACTTTGGTGGATCCATGTGTGGTTTGTGAAATAATAGACATTCACTTACTCTAGTTGTGGGTCATGAAAAGAACACACATCCATTGACACTGGTGGATCCATATATGGTTTGTGAAAAGAACACACATCGAATGGCTCTAGTGGATCCTTATGTGGTTTGTGAGAAGAACATACATGCAATGACACTAGCTATGGTTAATGAAAAGAACAGACATGCAATGACTCTGATGGATCCATATGTGATTTGTCAAAATAACACACATACAATGACTCTAGCTATGGTTAATGAAAAAAACACACATGAAATGAACTCTGGTGGATCCATATGTGGTTTGTGAAAAGAACAGACATGCAATGACTCTAGCTATGGTTAATGAAAAGAACACACATGCAATGACACTAGTGGATCCATATGTGGTTTATTAAAAGAACACACATGCAATGAACTCTAGTAGATCCATATGTGGTTTGTGAGAAGAACACACATCCAATAACAATGGTGGATCCTTATGTGGTTTGTGAAAAGAACACACATGCAATGAGACTAGTTGTATCAATATGTGGTTTGTGAAAAGAACACACATCCAATGACTCTTGTGGATCCTTATGTGGTTTATGAAAAGAACAGACATGCAATGACTCTAGTTGTGGTTAATGAAAAGAACACACATGCAATGACACGGGTGGATCCATGTGTGGTTTGTGAAAAGAACAGACATACAATGACTCTAGTTGTGGTTAATGAAAAGAACACACATGCAATGACACTGGTGGATACATGTGTGGTTTGTGAAAAGAACACACATGCAATGACTCTAGCTCTGGTTTGTGAAAAGAACACACATCTAGTGACACTGGTGGATCCTTATGTGGTTTGTGGTAATAATAGACATGCAATGACACTAGCTGTGGTTAATGAAAAGAACACACATCCAATGACACTGGTGGATCCTTATTTGGTTTGTGAAAAGAACACACATGCAATGACACTGGTGGATTAATATGTGGTTTGTGAAAAGAACACACATCCAATGACTCTAGCTGTGGTTTGTGAAAATAACACACATGTAATGACACTGGTGGATCCATGTGTGGTTTGTGAGAAGAATAGACATGCAATGAATCTATCCGTGGTTATGAAAAGAACAGACATGCAATGACACAGCTGGATCCATATGTTGTTTGTGAAAAGAACACACATGCAATGACTCTAGCTGTGGTTTGTGAAAAGAACACACATCCAGTGACATTGGTGGATCCATATGTGGTTGGTGGAAAGAACACACATGCATTGCCTCTAGCTATGGTTTGTGAAAAGAACACACATGCAATGACTCTGATGGATCCATGTGTGGTTTGTGAAAAGAAGACACGTGCATCGACACTAGGTGTGGTTTGTGAAAAAAACACACATCTAGTGAAACTGGTGGATCCATATGTGGTTTGTGGAAAGAGCAGACATGCAATGACACTAGCTGTGGTTAATGAGAAAAATAGACATGCAATGACTCTGATGGATCCATATGTGGTTTGTGAAAAGAATACACATGCAATGACTCTAGCTGTGGTTAATGAAAAGAACACACATGCAATGACACTGGTGGATGCATGTGGCTTGTGAAAAGAACATACATGCAATGACTCTAGCCATGGTTAATTAAAAGAACACACATGCAAGGACACTGGCGGATCCATATGTAGTTTATGAAAAGAACACACATGGAATAAACTCTGGTGGATCCATATGTGGTTTGTGAGAAGAACACACATACTCATGTGGTTTGTGAAAAGAACACACATCCAATGACACTGGTGGATCCTTATGTGGTTTGTGAAAAGAACACACATCCAATGACACTGGTGGATCCTTATGTGGTTTGTGAAAAGAACACACATGCAATGGCACTGGTGGATCAATATGTGGTTTGTGAAAAGAACACACATCCAATGACTCTAGTGGATACTTATGTGGTTTGTGAAATGAACAGACATGCAATGAATCTAACTGTGTTTTGTGAAAAGAACAGGAAATACAACGACTCTGGTGGATCCATGTGTGGATTGTGAAAGAGCAGACATTCACTGAATCTAGTTGTGGTTCATGAAAATAACACTGGTGGATCCATATATGGTTTGTGAAAAGAACACACATCAAATGGCTCTAGTGGATCCTTATGTGGTTTGTCAAAAGAATAGATATGCAATGACACTAGTTATGGTTAATGAAAAGAATAGACATGCAATGACTCTGATGGATCCATGTGTGGTTTGTGAAAAGAACACACATGGAATGACTCTAGTTGTGGTTAATGAAAAGAACACACATGCAATGAACTCTGGTGGATCCATATGTGGTTTGTGAAAAGAATAGACATGCAATGACTCTAGCTATGGTTAATGAAAAGAACACACATGCAATGACACTGGTGGACCCATATGTTGTTTATGAAAAAAACACACATGCAATGAACTCTGGTGGATCCATATGTGGTTTGTGAGAAGAACACACTGTAACATCCCAATTTCAGCAAACCTGATTAGGTTTCTAGAATGCAAAAATCAGGGGAACATAAACTCTTTCTTGTGCTTTGGTGTAGTGCTTGCTTGTTGTTTGTTTGCACTTGTGCTAGGGAAGTGTATCTTAGGATATTCCTTACCTCAACCTCAGCTGGCAAAAGCTATTTACCAAAACTATCTTGGCTTACTTTACATTTTCTCAAACGTTGTGGCATTGCAAAACATGAGCCAAGATGCCTATGTAACCAAAACTATTTTTGGTAGCTTCCATTAACAAAACTATGGAGAAATATATAATACAACCTCCTTATGTTTTCAAGACAGAGTACTCAACTAATCTTACCTCTAGCATTACGAAAACCTACTTTCAAAGCATTTGAGTTCTACTCTTGGTAGAGATACTAAGAACCCTCACCTTATTCAAAACTCAACCTCTTCAAAATGGCCCAAACCTTACCCCAAGCTAGGCTGATGGTAACCTCATAGTGGCTATGCTTAGTATAAAATGAGGTGCCTTGATCTGCTGTCTAATGAGTTGCTTTGATCTGTTGGTTGACTTGGTTGTTTAGGAAGTAGTATGAGCCACTCTAGGAGCTCGTCACTAGGATCAAGTTGTTTCCAACTCCTTAATCCCTAAGCAAGAAAGCAAACCTTGTTATGATCCCTAGCCACTAGGTGATCATCTAAAACCCTTAATCATATCCATTATGAGGACTTCTATCATAGATGTTTCCAAATCCTTAAGACCAACATCAAGCAAGGATCTCTTCTACTCACTCTACAATTCCTTAGCAACCAGTGGTTAAATCTCTGATACCTTACAACTCCTCCAAGAACATCCCCTCTCATACTCTAGTCAAAATCCTCAAAACTGCCAAATCTGGCTAAGTCTGGAAACAGTTCCAACATCACCTTTTGGAAAATCTCCTTTTCTCAAACCATGTGCATTTTTGGAAATGCACTTGAACCATCTTATTAACCATTCTAAGGACTACCAAGGCCCACATTGTCCATTGGTTAGATCCTCCTCCAACCCACTAGTCCATGATGGTTTTGCAGACAAGAAAATAACATTTCCTACAAAACTAGTCATCATGCCTACTTTGCTAGAACCTCACACCCTCATCCAAACTCCTTTGGACCAACTCTCTACATGGTTATGATCTACTCATTGGATTCTAAAAAAACCTACCTCACTTGTCCCAAGTGGACCCTTCAGCTTATTAAACCCACATGGTTTATAAGGCATCATGACCCATATTTCATGGCAGCCTTATTTTCAACAAAGTTTGCCATCACTTCTGGATCACCTCAAATACAGTTAATTCCAAACTCTTTCTTCCATGTTCATCTATATGACCTGGTCAACCTATCCATTTACCCCCTTGCACCGAGGTGAGCTCTAAGCCCCAAGATGCAAGCATGTTTTGGTGGTATAAAAATAACCCTACCCTAGATCATCAACTCATTGTGTTCCATCTTATTCAAGTTGGAGTTCAATTCCTCAAGGTGGAAAATGCTTGCTACACCTTGTTTATCTCAATTATATTGATCCCCAATATTTATCAATAATTATCCATAAATATTATGGCCCCAAAATATTTAAATTCTTAAATAGTCAAAATCTCCAAAACTCCCTCCATAAAGGTAAGTTTTGGTTTTACCAAAACACCTCCCCAACTTTTGACTCATGTGAGTCCCACAAATTATATCCCATCTTTCCATATCAAAAATAAATAATTTTGAGAAGCTTTATTATTTCTTTTTGTCCATTTTCTAAAATGGCTTCACTGGAATAATAATTGTTTTAAATACTTTTAATCCCCAATAAATCTTGGGAAAATTCCCCTAACTATGTATTCACATTTGGGACCCTTCCACCTCAAAATACACCCTTGCCCAATGGCAAAATATCAAATGATCACCAAGATATCACTTCTGTCCTTTTTGAGTAATTGGATTTATGTGGACTTGAACTCCACATAAAAATCCCAATTAAATCCTAGAAGTCTAACTTGACATTATCTACCTACCAGTACCATTTTCTCCTCTGGTCCAATGCAAGAATTTGGAATTCCTTCACAACCGTCTATTACATCAATATTGGTCCATTAAGCAAACTTCTACTCTAAGCACTCCCATTCTCCATCAATTCTTGATCAAGCCCATCCTCAGTACTTTGACACATCCTTGGTCGACTAGTACTGTAGCTCCACCCCAACAAATCCACATTGTGCCCTTGTACTAGTAGTAAGAGAGAGAGAGTTAACCCCAAATTCTTACAAAGATCTTCCCTACTTAATTACCACTGATGCCACCACCTCCCTCTCTGGTCCAGCACGACCAAGTACCAAAAATACCCCTCTCCACCAGCCCCTGGACCAATCCTTGGCCAGCCCTCCCTCTCTACCATGTCCAAATGGGTAAATTACCCCATCTACCTCTCCTCCCAAGTATATATGGACAGAGGCCACCCCAGCCCGCCCCTGCCCCTCATTTGCCCCCTCTCCACCCCACTTGCCTCCCCCGAGCACCACACCCCCTCCCCTGCACTGTGCTTTCCGAAGGAAGAAGGGGAGGAGCTCTCGGCCTCCTCTCAAAAATCGAGCAAGGCCCTCTCCCCTCTGCTCCATTTCTTCTACATGTTAACCCACGAGCTCCCCTTGCTCTCCTGCATCTAACGGTGCCCTCCTTTTTGCCTAGGACCATCTCCTCCACCGTCGCCGTCGAGCACCGACAAGGTCGCTCTCGGCCATCTTCGCGTGATTTGCTTCTCGTGGGCCTCTACCGTCATGCCGCCCGCCGATCTACTCGCCGTCATCGACCGCGTCGCCCTGCACCGTCCCCAACCTTCCCCGAGCGCTCTAGTGAGCTCCCGCCTCCTCCCTTCGCCACTGCTTAGGGTTCACCGCCGGCGCCCTGTTTCACGTAGACGATGACCCTAGGCCGTCCATCGCGACTTGATCCAACGGCCGATAGCGTCCGATACCCCTTCGCGCCCCGCCGTCGCTAACTGACGGGACCCGCTCATCAGGTTCGAACCGCCCCTCTCGCGCGTCGCGCTGCCCTGTCGTGGGCCGAATCCCCCTCTGCAACCCAGTAGCTCCCCAGATCCGGCCCGCTGCACCTCTTTCCTTTTTTCTTTTAACAGATCTTTATTCCAGAGAATGTTTCTGCTAGGATTAAATCTATTTAAAATAGTAAATCGAATTCAAATCCCTAGATCTAATTTTCTGGTGGTTCGATGATGTTTTCTCAAACATGCAGAAGCAACCCCATGGCCAAAACAATTTTATTTAATTACTGGCAATTATTCTACTAAAATATATCTGGTACACTTAATTAATTTCCTCTGTGAGTTTTACAACTCCAATTGAGTTGAACCAAGGACCTACTAGAATGTATTTGAACTACCAACTTACCAGCATAGGTCCCATCCCAAGGTGAACTATATTTCTGCCCTTAGTAAAAATAACAAAACTAGCAACTAATAGTTTAGGTAAATTTCCCAGGTCTAACCAAGTGAGGTATGGACCTAATTCCACCTCCCAGTACACACCAGAACATATATCTACCAAATCCTAGCAGCTCAGAAATTATTGAGCTCTAGATGAATTTTAGTAATTTAAATACTCCTATGACGGGTATTTTCACTAATTAAATCACTCCAGGAGTTTGGCAACTCCAAAAAGGGTGAATCCAATACCTACCGAAAGGTATTGGACATTCCTATCACATTCCCTTGGAACCAATTCAATATCTCTTGTAGTTTTAATCTGGTGATTAGGAAAAGAATCATATAAAACTGTCTTTAGGAATTTCCCGAGGGCATTCTGGTAATTCTTTGGACTTAATTCCAACTCTAGGTGGTTCAGTACATAAAGTACTACCTAACCATCCAAGTAAATAATTTTTGTAGCTCTAGAACTTTTCTGGTGAATTATTTCCTCAAACTAGAGTTTAATCCACTATTAAAAGCATAACTCCCTCTAGAAAAGTGATATTCAAGTGAAACCACTTGTGATGGTTTTGTCTTGTCAAGACCTCTCTGTGGATATCACTTTTGCACATTGGTAACCTGCTGACCACAGATCCCCAATCCAAGTTCCTTATGTCCAGCCCTGACAACTATCTTCCAAGAAAAAACACTTCAGTGGCAATCTTGTAAATTTCACCACCCATATCCAACCTCTCCAAACCCCTCCAAGTCTAGTAGTAATTCTCATACTTTTTTGTTGCATGATTTGATGCTTGCATTCCTTGTATTGATTGTGGTATTGTCTGTTTGCATGTGTATTCGATGACGACGATAATGTGAGTGTTTGACGACCAGAAGAACGGGATTTCTTATTATTATTTATTGGGTATTCTTGGTCATCTCAAGTAGTCCAGGGACTTATTGCTAATCACAGGCAAGCCACTATTCCCGAACTCTGATATATGTCCTACTATCTTTTACCTATATTATATCTTCTTTATAAATTGCATACTCTACTTGCATGTCTTGTTTTACAAATACTGCGGTAGTAACTTGGCTCCTTCAAATTATGATTTCGTGTCCTTCGAAGCACCTCCCCGAGGAACCCATCATTTATCCCCTTCAGACTGAGAGTACGATGGTTAGCATCCTACCTCCTTGGAAACCCCAGTTTTGAGAAAATAAACTGTCTTGGGATTTTTTCCCTACTACAAATGTTTCAAAAACGACTTTGTAAAACCCTGGGAAGAGGCATCATTCCCAGTGGAAGTTTTAACAAAAGAAATGGTGATGAGAAGAAACAAGAAGATGTGATAGGATGTTCTACGCCTTTACTGAAACAATTTTTACCACGCAACCACATTACCCCAGGTTACTGGGGCTTAACCCATAGTTTGTCCGCATTAGACGAGGCACTTCTACCATGCTTATAGGGAGAAATCCCTGGAAGACTCGGCAGGCGTCCCAGATTACGGATCTGAAGCCTGTCGCTTGCTTCGGCAAGAGTGAGCCTAACTTGGCAAGAGGCCGGTGCAACAATTGGGTCTCCCGCGGACGGTATGACTTAGGTAGTACGGAAGGAAGTGGAGTCTCCAGAATTAAGGTATACGCCAAGTTGCGGCTTGGGTATGCGCGTGTACGGAAGGAAGGACTATGGCTGGGAGCCATATACTCATTTCCGGGGAGAACAAACCCAAGAGGAAAAGCATGCCTTTGCTAGTGTAGACAAGCGAAAAGTTAGGTTTGATTATCCGGACCCCCATCTACAGTGGTAGTGGGCCGTGGATGTATCCCGGCAGATGTATTGATTCTTGTGGCTAAAGTGTGCAAACTCTGCAGAGTATAACCTATTCGAATAGCCGTGTCCACGATCAAGGACGGTTGCAAAGGTGTTGGCTAGGAGTACCCAAACTGTGCTTGTTTGGGAAACAAGTACTTTGAGGACAAAGGTTCCGGGGGAACCCGAGTTCGAAAGCTTTGTTTTGACCCGTGGGGTCGAAGGTGTTTAAAAAGAGTTTTTACTCCAAAACTATTTTCAAAACTCTTTTTCAACAAAGACATGGGGATGTCTGGATTTATAAAACAGGAGCATCTGTTCAAAACTCTTTTTCAACAAGGATACGAAGATGCCATGATTTTCAAAGTTAGCTTAGGCTTTTCAAAAGCAACCCCAGATAGAGCTATCTCCCCACAGCCATAATTGCATTTCCTTTGTTCACTTATCCTAGTGGTTTGTGAGTACATTCAAAGTACTCACGGCTATGTCCCTGGCTATTTACTTGGCCAGACTTTCAGGAGTTTATGGTGACGTCCAGCGAGCTAGGCTGTCTTCCCAGTCAGCTGCCTGTAGGTTGAGGCACGATTGGGCTCTATGCTTGGCGATGTTCCGCTGCTATTGATGTTGTAGCCATAATGGCAATTATGTAAGTCTTGTATTTTCGTTATGTTCCGGATGTTGTAATGGTACATGTCGGTTATGTTCCACGGCTCATTGATCATGGGAACATGGAAATATGCATAACAGGGATTTCTCGGATGAATAATCCGGGGAGCCCACATACCTGGTATCAGAGCCATCCTGCCTATAGGAGACCTTAGTTAGCATGGACGTTAGACAGGAAACGACAAACCTATTTTCCAAAAAGACAAGGGAGACAAGATGACTATTTGCAAAAGTGCTTATGTCTTCTTACCCCTCTATTTCGAAAAACTTCTTGCATTAATAAGTTTTCATAAGTTTAAAATCCTGCACACCGTCATTAACCTAAACCCATCTCGCCAATCTGTTGTAGATGGCCTCTTTCCGCTCAGAGCGCATCATTGTCGGGGACAGTTTCTGGCCCTTTGAAGAGCAGCTTCACAATCTACTGAAGATAGTCAAGAGACCCGCGCCAACTATTGAAGGAACCGAACTTCCTCGCAGTAACACCAATGTGATGCAATGGGTCATCAAGGCTGTTATTCCTTCCCCCGATGAGGACACCTTGCCCACAATCTTCACTTTCCTCGACAGCAACTGGGTAGATGGCGTGGTGCGAGCCATACAGCAAATCATGGCACGCCTCTGCAAGATCCATGAAGATGAGTTGAAGGATACTCCCTACCAATTGTTTGGAAAGAGAGACGAAGATGGACTCCCCACCGAGTCTTTCCTCACCTGCTGCATTGGGAATCAGCTGGAAACACATGGAATACCTACTCCAACGCTCCCAGGAAGATCTTGACAAGGTCAGACGCGAGAACCTGCTTCTCAAGATGGATATCTACCTACTCCGTAAGCGCAAAAGGAGTCTTCAGGCCACCAATGCCCGCTTGGCAAGAAAGCTGATCACTGAAGTACCCCCAACCCCTGAAGAAGAGAATCTCGGGACTGACGACGAACTCTCCTTCCTCAATGAGTATCAACCTATCGTCCAGTCACCCGCGCCGACCGAGTCAACCTCCAACCCTACACCAGGAGAAGGCACCACTCTCACCTTCACCGAAGACGAGCTGAATATCCCGCAAACCCCAGAGGATCTGTAGTAGTTGGAGACCCCGAAGCTATCCAAGACTCCGTAGATGCACCCTCCGAGTAATCACCCGCATTGTTGTACTCGCCCACCTAGCATTAGGGTAGAGTCATGTGTCATCCCTGAACGCGTTTTGCAATGCCTAAGTACTATTAGCACCCTCGAGTGCGGATTTGTTTGGTCCTGTAATGACTTCCTTGATTGCTATGATTGCTTGAATTGTTTCTTTTTGCGTGTTTTACCCAAGTCGTTGCATTAGACCCCCCCGAAACGTCTGCCACCAACAAGACCTCCCCTAGGATGGCCATGAATACCGGAATCTCAAAGAAGGCATGTAGCCGCTGCGGAGACGAAGGGCACCAAGCCAACAGATGTTCCGACCACTGCCCCAACTGTGGAGAACCCCATTCCCCCCAAAGCTTGCCCAACTTGACGTATCACCTGTTTCATCTGTGAAGGACAAGACCATGTCCCCATCCAGTGCCCAATATATCCCCTCATTATCATAGCCCGTCAACCTCCCGATACCAGCAAAGGCAAGGCGTCAAAACATCTACACCAAAGGATGGGCATCTGCTTCACGTGCGGACTACCCGGTCACTTCAGCCGAGAATGCCCTGAGAGAAATTCTGCCCAGACTTACCTGGAAGAGAAGCTCGAAGACATCCAAGGTCCCCTTCCACAGAAAAGATGGTCACCCTACCGCTCGCTGCCGCGCAGCTCAAGACTGAAGATGGCCCGCGCCTTCCTAGGTGACAGCGCCCCTTGTAAGTAAAGATATAGAGAAGCTCCTCAACCCCTCCAGGACTTCCTGATAATCGACAAGTGCAGTCTATAGTAATCTAGCCCCTGTCCCTCTAGAAAGACAGCTAGAATGCCACCCTCCCTCTGTTGCCATATGCGACCTTGAGATCTACTCTTGTCACCCTGCTAAGAAGCTCCCTAGTTGTGACTCTCCGACCTATCCAAGCCGCATCCTAAGGGGGAAAGACTGCATCTTTCCCGCAAAATAGATAACCTCGTTGCCCGACCGTGAGACCCGAAGACACAGATCTCAAAGCATAGATGTATCCCAGACTTTACAGACTTGGTCACATACTTGGATTTCAATAACCCACTTAAGTGAAGCATTGTGGACCCTCACATAAGGAAGATCCATCCCCGCAACCATGGTGGAAGCCATCTCGAACCCCCCCCCCCCCTGAGTTTCAAGAAGATTGAAGTTCAACCTCACTATCAAGGTGTTTCGACTCGAAGGCAAAGTCGGCAAGTTAGTCCGCAAGAACCAAATAGCACTAACGAAGACAAATCCCCTAACCTTACTCTCCGGAATCTCGGGACGAGATTCTTTTAAGGGGGAAAGGTCTGTAACATCCAATTTCAGCAACCCTGATAAGTTGCCTAGAATGCAAAAATTAGGGGGAACAAAAACTCTTTCTTGTGCTTTGGTGTAGTGCTTTCTTGTTGTTTGTTTGCACTTGTGCTAGGGAAGTGTATCTTAGGATATTCCTTACCTCAACCTCAGCTGGCAAAAGCTATTTACCAAAACTATCTTGGCTTACTTTACATTTTCTCAAACGTTCTGGCATTTCAAAACATGAGCCAAGATTCCTATGTAACCAAAACTATTTTTGGTAGCTTCCATTAACAAAACTATGGAGAAATATATAATACAACCTCCTTATTTTTTCAAGACAGAGTACTCAACTAATCTTACCTCTAGGTTTACCAAAACCTCCTTTCAAAGCATTTGAGTTCTACTCTTGGTAGAGATACCAAGAACCCTCACCTTATTCAAAACTCAACCTCTTCAAAATGCCCCAAACCTTACCCCAAGCTAGGCTTGATGGTAACCTCATAGTGGCTATGCTTAGTATAAAATGAGTTGCCTTGATCTGTTGTCTGATGGGTTGCTTTGATCTGTTGGTTGACTTGTTTGCTTAGGAAGTAGTATGAGCCACTCTAGGAGCTCATCACTAGGATCAAGTTGTTTCCAACTCCTCAATCCCTAAGCAAGAAAGAAAACCTTGTTATGATCCCTAGCCACTAGGTGATCATCTAAAACCCTTAATCATATCCATTCTGAGGACTTCTATCATAGATGTTTCCAAATCCTTAAGACCAACATCAAGCAAGGATATATTCTACTCACTCTACACTTCCTTAGCAACCACTGGTTAAAGCTTTGATACCTTACAACTCCTCCAAGATCATCCCCTCTCATACTCTAGTCAAAATCCTCAAAACTGCCAAATCTGGCTAAGTCTGGAAACAGTTCCAACATCACCTTTTGGAAAATCTCCTTTTCTCAAACCATGTGCATTTTTGGAAATGCACTTGAACCATCCTGTTAACCATTCTAAGGACTACCAAGGCCCACATTGTCCCCTGGTTAGATCCTCCTCCAACCCACTAGTCCATGATGGTTTTGCAGACAAGAAAATAACATTTCCTGCAAAACTAGTCAGCATGCCTACTTTGCTAGAAGCTCACACCCTCATCCAAACTTCTTTGGACCAATCTCTGCATGGTTATGATCTACTCCTTGGAGTCTATCAAAACCTACCTCACTTGTCCCAAGTAGACTCTTGAGCTTATTAAACCCACATGGTTTATAAGGCATCATGACCCATATTTCATGGTAGCCTTATTTTCAACAAAGTTTGCCATCACTTCTGGATCACCTCAAATACAATTAATTCCAAACTCTTTCTGCCATGTTCATCTATATGACCTGGTATACCTATCCATTTACCCCCTTGCACCAAGGTGAGATCTAAGCCCCAAGATGCAAGCATGTTTTGGTGGTATAAAATAAGCCCACCCTAGATCATCAACTCCTTGTGTTCCATCTTATTCAAGTTGGAATTTCATTCCTCAAGGTGGAAAATGATTTCTACACCTTGTTTATATCAACTATATTGATCCTCAATATTTATCAATAATTATCCATAAATATTATTGCCCCAAAACTATTTAAATTCTTAAATAGTCGAAATCTCCAAAACTCCCTCCATAAAGGAAAGTTGTGTTTTTACCAAAGCACCTCCCCAAGTTTTGACTCATGTGAGTCCCACAAATCATATCCCATCTTTCCATCTCAAAAATAAATATTTTTGAGAAGCTTTATTATTTCTTTTTGTCCATTTTATAAAATGGCTAAATTGGAATAATAATTTTTTTAAATACTTTTAATCCCGAATAAATCTGGGGAAAATTACCCTAAGTATGTATTCACATTTGGGACCCTTCCACCTCAAAATACACCCTTTCCCAATGGCAAAATATCAAATGATCACCAAGATATCACTTCTGTCCTTTTGAGTAATTGGATTTATGTGGACTTGAACTCCACATAAAAATCCCAATTAAATCCTAGAAGTCTAACTTGACATTATCTACCCACTAGTACCATTTTCTCCTCTGGTCCAATGCAAGAATTTGGAATTCCTTCACAACCATCTATTACATCAATATTGGTCAATTAAGCAAACTTCTACTCTAAGCACTCCCATTCTCCATCAATTCTTGATCAAGCCCATCCTCAGCACTTTGACACATCCTTGGTCGACTAGTACTGTAGCTCCACCCCAACAAATCCCCATTGTGCCCTTGTACTAGTAGTAAGAGAGAGAGAGAGAGTTAACCCCAAATTCTTACAAAGATATTCCCTACTTAATTACCACTGATGCCACCACCTCCCTCTCTGGTCCAGCACGACCAAGTACCAAAAATACCCCTCTCCACCGACCCCTGGACCAATCCTTGGCCAGCCCTCCCTCTCCACCATGTCCAAATGGGTAAATTACCCCATCTACCTCTCCTCCCTAGTATATATGGACAGAGGCCACCCCAGCCCGCCCCTGCCCCTCTTTTGCGCCCTCTCCACCCCACTTGCCTCCCTCATTCCAAAGGAAGAAGGAGAGGAGCTCTCGGCCTCCTCTCAAAAATCGAGCAAGGCCCTCTCCCCTCTGCTCCATTTCTTCTGCATGTCAGCCCACGAGCTCCCCTTGCTCTCCTGCATCTAACGGTGCCCTCCTTTTTGCCTAGGACCATCTCCTCCGTCGTCGCCGTCGAGCACCGACAAGGTCGCTCTCGGCCATCGTCGTGTGAGCTGCTTCCCGTGGGCCTCTGCCATCGTGCCGCCCACTGATCTACTCGTCGTCGTCGACCGCATCGGCCTGCACCATCCTCAACCTTCCCCGATCCCTCTGGTGAGCTCTCGCCTCCTCCCTCCGCCGCTGCTTAGGGTTCGCCACCGGCGCGCTGTTTCACGTAGACGACGACCCTAGGCCGTCCATCGTGACTTGATCCAACGGCCGACAGCGTCCGATACCCCTTCGTGCCCCGCCGTCGCTGACCGACGGGACCCGCTCGTTAGGTCTGAACCGCCCCTCCTGCAAGTCGCGCTGCCCGTCGTGGGCCGAATACCCCTCTGCAGCCCAGTAGCTCCCTAGATCCAGTCTGCTGCACCTCTTTCCTTTTTTCTTTTAACAGATCTTTATTCCAGAGAATGTTTCTGCTAGGATTAAATCAATTTAAAATAGTAAATCAAATCCAAATGCCTAGATCTAATTTTCTGGTGGTTCTCTGATGTTTTCTCAAACATGCAGAAGCAACCCCATGACCAAAACAATTCTTTTTAATTACTGGCAATTATTCTGCGAAAATATATCTGGTACACTTAATTAATTTCCTCTATGAGTTTTACAACTCCATTTGAGTTGAACCAAGGACCTACTGGAAGGTATTTGAACTACCTACTTACCAACACAGGTCCCATCCCAAGGTGAACTGTATTTCCCAGGTCTAACCAAGTGAGGTATAGACCTGATTCCACCTCCCAGTACACACCAGAACCCATATCTACCAAATCCTAGCAGCTCAGAAATTATTGAGCTCTAGATGAATTTTAGTGATTTAAATACTCCTATGACGGGTATTTTCACTAATTAAATCACTCCAGGAGTTTGGCAACTCCAAAAAGGGTGAATCCAATACCTACCGAAATGTATTGGACATTCCTATCACATTCCCTTGGAACCAATTCAATATCTCCTGTAGTTTTAATCTGGTGATTAGGAAAAGAATCATATAAAACTGTGTTTAGGAATTTCCCGAGGGCATTCTGGTAATTCTTTGGACTTAATTCCAACTCTAGGTGGTTCAGTACATAAATTACTACCTAACCATCCAAGTAAATAATTTTTGTAGCTCTAGAACTTTTCTGGTGAATTATTTCCTCAAACTAGAGTTTAATCCACTATTAAAAGCATAACTCCCTCTAGAAAAGTGATATTCAAGTGAAACCACTTGTGATGGTTTTGTCTTGTCAAGACCTCTCTGTGGATATCACTTTTGCACATTGGTAACCTGCTGACCACAGATCCCCAATCCAAGTTCCTTATGTCCAGCCCTGACAACTATCTTCCAAGAAAAAACACTTCAGTGGCAATCTTGTAAATTTCACCACCCATATCCAACCTCTCCAAACCCCTCCAAGTCCAGTAGTAATTCTCATACTTGTTTGTTGCATGATTTGATGCTTGCATGCCTTGTATTGATTGTGGTATTGTTTGTTTGCATGTGTATTCGATGACGACGATAGTGTGAGTGTCTGACGACCAGAAGAACGGGATTTATTATTATTATTTATTGGGTATTCTTGGTCATATGAAGAAGTCCAAGGACTTATTGCTGATCACAGGCAAGCCACCATTCCGGAACTCTGATATATGTCCTACTCTCTTTTACCTGTTTTATATCTTCTTTATAAATTGCATACTCTACTCGCATGTCTTGTTTTACAAATACTATGTGTTAACTTGGCTCCTCCAAGTTATGATTTCATGTCCTTCGAGGCACCTCCCCGAGGAACCCATCATTTATCCCCTTTAGACCGAGAGTACGATGGTTAGCATCCTACCTCCTTGGAAACCCCGGTTTTGAGAAAATAAACTGTTTTGGGATTTTTCCCTACTACAAATGTTTCAAAAATGACTTTGTAAAACCCTGGGAAGAGGCATCGTTCCCAGTGGAAGTTTTAACAAAAGAAATGGTGATGAGAAGAAACAAGAAGATGTGATGGGATGTTCTACGCCTTTACTGAAACAATTTTTACCGCGCAACCACATTACCCCAGGTTGCTGGGGCTTAACCCGTACTTTGTCCGCATTAGCCGAGGCACTTCTACCATGCTTATAGGGAGAAATCCCTGGAAGACCGGGAAGGCGTCCCAGATCACGGATCTGAAGCATGTCGCTTGCTTCGGCAAGAGTGAGCCTGGCCTGGCAGGAGGCCGGTGCAACAATTGGTTCTCCCGCGGATGGTATGACTTAGGTAGTACAGAAGGAAGTGGAGTCTCCAGAATTAAGGTATACGCCAAGTTGCGGCTTGGGTATGTGCGTGTACGGAAGGAAGGACTATGGCTGGGAGCCACATAATCGTTGCCGGGGATAACAAACCCAAGAGGAAAAGCATGCCTTTGCTAGTGTAGACAAGCGAAAAGTTAGGTTTGATTATCCGGACCCCCATCTACAGTGGTAGTGGGCCGTGGTTGTATCCCGGCTGATGTATTGATTCTTGTGGGTAAAGTGTGCAAACTCTGCAGAGTATAACATATTCGAATAGTCATGTCCATGGTCATGGACGATTGCAAAGGTGTTGGCTAGGAGTACCCAAACTATGCTTGTTTGGGAAACAAGTACTTTGAGGATGAAGGTTCTGGGGTAACCCGAGTTCAAAAGCTTTGTTTTGACCCATGGGGTCGAAGGTGTTTAAAAAGAGTTTTCACTCCAAAACTATTTTCAAAACTCTTTTTCAACAAAGACATGGGGATGTCTAGATTTATAAAATAGAAGCATGTGTTCAAAACTCTTTTTCAACGAGGATACGGAGATGCCATGATTTTCAAAGTTAGCTGAGGCTTTTCAAAAGCAACCCCATATAGAGCCATATCCCCACAGCCATAATTGCATTTCCTTTGTTCAATTATCATGGTGGTTTGCGAGTACATTCAAAGTACTCACGGCTATGTCCCTGGCTATTTACTTGGCGAGACTTTCAGGAGTTTAAGGTGACGTCCAACGAGCTAGGCCGTCTTCCCAGTCAGCTGCCTGTAGGTTGAGGCAGGATTGGGCTCTGCGCTTGGCGATGTTCCGCTGCTATTGATGTTGTAGCCATAATGGCAATTATGTAAGTCTTGTATTTTCGTTATGTTCCGGATGTTGTAATGGCACCTGACAGTTATGTTCCACGGCTCACTGATCATGGGAACATGGAAATATGCATAACAGGGATTTTTCGGATGAATAATCCGGGGAGCCCACACACACATCCAATAACACTGGTGGATCCTTATGTGGTTTGTGAAAAGAACACACATGCAATGACTCTATTTGTATCAATATGTGGTTTCTGAAAAGAACACATATCCAATTACTCTAGTGGATCCTTATGTGGTTTT